>JAQFZE010004980.1:0-10688 GCA_034695245.1 Dicyrtomina saundersi | reverse complement strand
AAAATGTTCCATTTACATGTTTTTTGAAAATTCAAGCAGCGGGGGCTGCCTGCGCTGGCCGCATTATCCGGTCCTAGTTCGTTTCCTTATGCACTGGTGTTGGCTCTGACTATTTGGATTTGACTTTAGAAATGGTGTTAGCTCTCATGGTTTGGTCTGGTTTTGTTTCTGTAGGTTCAGATCCTTTGGTAGTTTGGTTTGGTTTGGTTTTTGGGAGTCGTGAGTGAGTGAGTGAGTGAGGGTGAGAGACAGAGAAAGAGTGAAAGTGTAAGTAGTTTTTAAGAGGATCCTCTCAAAGGTGATGAATGTCTGTCGGAAGCGAACTTCTCTCTTCCCCACTCGAGTGTCTGTCTAATTTAAATACGTTCAAATCATATAAAAACTTTCACATGACATTCTATATAGTGAGAGAGAGGAGTCCTTTTCTCCTTTTTACCATGAGCCATCAACCATCCACCGCTGACACGAGCTTCAATTTTTCATTACGACAACGACGCCGACGACGATGACGAGGACGAGGACAAGGACGAGGATGAGGCCGACGAGCCAGACTTCTGCGGTAAACTGACTCTAGAAAGCTGAGCGACGACGTCGTCTACTATAGTAATCATGAGCTCTAAATTTACTGCACTCAAATCACATAAGAGGATATGTACACGAGTGAGGAGTGACTTTTGTGCAGTGTGAGGAGTTACTACACAGAGAGTTTGGAAACTATTACAACAGAGTGTTTTTCTACAGTCAGTGCCGGTGCCGGGACCGGGACCGGTACCGAGACCGGGACCGGTACTGGAAAAAAGTAGTAGTCAAGAAGATGAAATTTATATCTACGTCCTCGAGTCCTCCCTATACACTATATACTATAAAATAAACTTTGGTTACGGTTTTGACTCTGATTCTATGGTTTCTATGGTGAGTAGAGAGATGTACACACTCACTAAATAGACAGAGTGACATATAGACGGCGAAGACGAGAAGCTAGAAAAGTGTAATTATTATTTCATTTGACTCCATGCTAAAATTTTCAAGGACTATCAACACCGCACGAAGTGCTACTAACTTTTTACTTTTTCACTTGGATCGGATTTTATTATATTTTGTGGCTCCTCTCTCTCTCACTCTCCACTATAGGAAATAGGATGACTGCATTTAAATTTCTATCTCTCTCTCTCGCTTTTACTTTACCATTCACTTTTTCCATTTGCAACCATTTTGCTCTTGACTCTTGAAAAGTCTGAACGAGGACTCTGGACCGGTGCCGGTGCCGGTACCGGGGCCAGGCAGAGTATACATACAGGACGAGAGCCTTTTGCCATTTACTTCACTGCCAGACTGAGCCTGGTGTACAGTGGTGTAATTTAACGAAGCAGAATGTAATGCATATACCTATAGGGCTGTATAGATTGACTATGTACATATATAGTAGGTCTGGTTCTGGTTCTGGTTCTGGTTGAGAGTGGGATTTTGGGATTGGATTGAAATTCAGTGGGAGGTAGACTTGAAGTGATGTAGGTACTTGTGTTCCTATTATTTATTTAAAATGTCAGGGAGTATGAATTTATAAAAGAGTTTTTTATTTGATTTTCATGCCTTTTATAGTTTCTCTATGGCTTCAGGGCGGATGTGAACTAAATGGAATGTAATGTAATGCTTGAGGTAGAGAAGAAGAACAAGATGATGTATATGAGACTTGAGAGTTGAGTTTTGGAGTTTGAGTTTTTTTTTTGGATGAGAGGAAGGAGAGGAGAGCAGGGAAGCGAGGAGAAATTTCAAATTTCAAATTAGACATTAGATTTGTGTGTGTGTGTGTGTATTTGACTGCCTTGCACTCGCCTTATGGATTTAGCTCTGGGTTTTCGTTTTCATTTTCATTCGGATGACTACTACTACTACTACTACATACTACTACAGCAAATGACAATCGCATGAGGGAGAGAAAAAAAACAGGGCTGGGAAGTCATATCAATTCATGTCAACTCAACTAAGTCATACTCTGTTTTCTCTTTGAATTTTAAATAAAAATAATAATAATAATAATAATACTCTGACTCAAGGACTTTTGTACGGCACGCTACGGAGCGGAGTGAGCAGCAGGAGAGTCCCGGGGATACAACCAAACACGTAGATTGCACAAGGGATAAATATAAATTGGGACAGGGGGTGTGTGATGGGGTTAAAATTGCATTCAGTCAGGGTTCAGCCCTAACTAAAGACTGTGACTGTACATTTTTTGTTCCATATGTAAGCATGTATAGGTAATCAATGGTCTCCCTCAAGGTGCAGGATATTCTATCTTACTTTCTGGCCTTATTTATTTGGAAGACATGGTATATTTCAAAAATAAAAATGTGCTATGTTCCCCTTTGGTTTTCTGCTTGTATTAAAATAGTCAGTAAAAAATTATTTTTAATAGAATTTGGTTCTGATAGTAATTTGGTCAAAGTTAAAGTTCTTATTTCTGAAATAAAAATCAAAAAATATCTCAAAAAGAATTTGTGAGGCGTAGATAGTACATCCTGCATTCCTTGAGTTTGAAAAAGTCGAAGAAAGCTGAAGGGAAAAGAGTTATATAATAATCTCACTATCCCACTCTTATTGAGTTCCACGATCCATGCATAGCAAATAGGATGGGATAAGGAGAAGACGAAGAAGAAGGGGAAAGTATTTTTGTTATGTTGTGTTATAGGGCTCTGTGCAAAAAAAAAGGGAGAGAGATTGAGATTTTGAAGGGAAAACTGACTGAGGGACTGAAAGACTGAAAGTCTTATTCCCACACAGTTTGAGTGGGCCCACGTGACTTTCATGATGTGCAGTCTGCATAGATGAATCGTTTTCATTTTTACGAGCTTTGCACTCACTAGTGTGAGCAACATCTTCACGAGTCCTACGTATATAGTAATCCTCTATAGATAAGATATACATTCTATTTGTACTCCTCCTAATCTTGTGTACACTTCTTCTCCAATATTCTTTTTTCTCGAGGAGTGAGAGAAAAAAAAAAGTTTCGTCTTTCGGTTTGGGTCTTTGGATGAAGAAGGAAAAAAAAACATTTTCTCTTCATGCATGTCATCATTTCATTTGATCAGAATGGAGCGTAATGTATCGACTGTCGACGTCCACATCGACATCGACATCGACATCAGCCTCGATGCCGGCAACGGCACCGGTACCAGTACCGGTACCGGTACCGACACTCACTTCGGCATCGGCATCTATAGAGATGGAAGGCATCGACCGACGCGAGGTCGCGGGGAAGAATCTGTGAGAGTAAAATCAACAAATCTACTCGATTGGTTTCTTTGGTTGTGTTGTGCTTCGCAATTTGAGGAGTGCATTATATCTACTACTATTACAGAGCATTGCTTTGGATATTAAGGTTGGCTGGATTTTGGATATTGAATTGGAGTGATTCTGCATGAATTTCCCCTTCCCCGTCTGCCCGTCTCCCTCCATGTCACTTTGAATCATGCTCTATACGTTTAGTCTGCACTGTGTTTTACGTATTCTCCTTTTTCTTCCTCAGCAGTTGTATGTCTGTCTGCTCTGGGATTCCCGGCGGTGATATGTGTGTGTGTGTACGTTCCCGTTCTGATGCGATATGTGATACGACAACGACAGACGATATATTGAATTTTTATGTAGGTAGGTACGGAGAAAATCTCCGAGAGCAGGAATCAAGTTTATTCGTATACATAGAAACGAAGAGAGAGAGAGATGTGGAGATGGAACTGATTGCCCAATCCCGATATGCTCCCACTCGGTATATGGTTATAGCAATGAGATGAGATGAGATGCGATACGACTCCGCTCACTCTGGTCCTGGTCCTGGTCATGTTATGGTGACTCTAGCTTGTAGTCTGTATCTCAAGTGCTTCTGTGTGGTATGGCCAAGTGGATTGCATTGGTTTCCGTCAGTCTCAGACACTCAGCCCTCCAATATATCTATAATGTGTAATTATATATCCTACGTAGTAATAATATCAGTTCGTCTATATGGCACTTCACTCCTTTATAAGGGAACTGACCTAACAACAGTAACAGAATAAACTTGGCGCCAATCGATATTTTCCTATATAGCATATTTTTGTGCAATCTAATTTCGGTCTTTGGCCCCTGACCAACAACTTGACCTATGCCCATGTAGGTCAGAAAGATTAGCTGACACGAGAACCAGAAACCAGACACACACGGACATTGTCTTCTTCAAATTTTTTTTTGTCTTATTAATTTTGGCAATTTATTTGTAGATTAAATTAAAGTTGGAATTTTATATGTCTCACCATTATCGTCATCCTGATCCTCATCGTTACCATTACCATTCCCGTTATTTACCCAGGGGTAAAGAAGTTAAAATGGAATAGTTAGGAGTACATAATTTTATGGTAATGGTTTCGGCTAACGATAAGTAGCCCCTTGTAAACGGGCCTCTTCCCTGTTCCTATAGTTTTTCCTTAGTAGGCGGGCTATATCTATACACATGGAAAATACTGCTGGCGGTTTCCAGGGGATATATGTATACTCAGAATCCCGTGTGCTATTTCCCATTGTTGTTGCCATGTAGGTTGTGTATGTAGTCGTACGTAGTATGCCATTCGGAGTCGGAATCGGTGTCGGAGTCGGAATCGGAATCGGATCCTGACTCAAGTAGCATCATTTCAATTTGACTGTGAATGTGAGTTTCCAGAATAGCGTACTAATGTGGAGACAGGAGGAGAGTGAGAGAGACATGGAGGCAGAAGGGCAGAGCGGCAGGAGCGCTCTCAGCTCAACTCTCAACAGCCTCCGTCAATTTGTGTGTACATGTTTGTTGGTGGATGAAGGTGGTCCTATATATATCCTATATATCTCCTATGCCTATATCTTATACGTCCTCCAGCAGTGTAGACTTTCTCTGTAGACTGTATACCGACATATATACAGGAGTATAGGTATGATACTTGTTAAAGAAACGATCGACCCGGACGACGACCTACGATGAGATGTATGTGTTGATGTGCATGTAGAATGAATTTGTAGAATCTGTATAGAATTGTAGAGGCAAATAAACTCATGTACGATTTTCCCATCTCGGGTTGACATGTTACGGTTTTCCCGTCAACCTTAAACCCTTTCAAATACAGGATAGACGGCAGAGAGAGAGAGAGACAACACGAATACGAATTCGAATTTGAAAACGAACAAGTAGAACCAGAACCAGAGAACATGTACCAACCAAAACCATGGAGCCCAAAACAGAATCAGAACAAGCCCAGTCAGCTCAACGCAGACACACACACACTCACACAGAAAGAAAGAAAGACGAGTGTGAGCGTGTGAGTGAGAGAAAGAACGTGAGCCTCAAGTGAACTTACATGCCTCCTACATAATATGTACGTATCTACTCTGTACTCTGATTTGCTACACAACTCTCCGTCTCTCGTCTCCCGTCTGCTCACGATGGGAAGATGGGATTGATTTTGCCCGATTTTGGGATCCGAATGGAATAGAAGAGGTAGACGTAACTCTTGTGTGTGTGAGAGAGCTGGGAGGGAAGCAGGTAGAGATACGTATACATTTACGTATTTGTAGAAATCTTTAGCTCAGCTGGTGGTATAGGATGCTGTGATGATGGGCCTCTCGCTCAGTTCCGTTCAGTTGAGACGAGTCGAGGCCGAGATACTTTCCTTTCCTTCTTTACTTCCAAGGGTTTGACTCACTTTTTAGACCCTTCGTTTCCGTTCCTCGGCCTCCGTTTCTCCTTTTAGTCTTCGTTTCAAACGTAAAACGAGAAAAAAAACGAGAGAAGAAGAGGCTTTTCTTCCCATGCATCTTATGCTACGCGGCGGGTAAAGAAAGGAAACGAAAAACCATACAGCTGTGTAGGATGCTATATGCTAAACACTCTACCTACCTATTCGTAGAACCTTAATCCTGTGCCTCACTGCAGTTGCTATGGTTGGTGCCGGTACCGGTACCGTTTTCTAGTATTATAGCTACTTGCCCTCGGTCCTTCTCCTATATGTATGAAAGTTGATTTTTTCAACGTCGCATTCATTTTCATGTAGACTTTTTAAACTACACCAAAAAAGACCAAGGGTTATTATTGTAGTAGTTACCTAGAAACTGTACTGTATGTGTGTCTACGATTTGTTTTTTTTTTATTATTTATACTTATTTGAGGGTTCATTTTCAGAATTTATTTGCTACCGAAATTTCATTTTGTTTTTTTTCTACTCATTTTCCAGGAAGTGATTTTGTAAGGATTTCCAGATTTTTTTATCGTGGGGATGTTTCCCAGGATATGGCAAAAAATATTATGAGGAAAGACAAAATTATTGAGGAATATTAAGTTACGTCTAACGTCTCTATTCTCTGTGCATCTGTACTTTTACTTATACCTACAGAGAAAAGTGAAAGGTAGCGCGGTACGAGGTACGACATAGAGACTAAAACCGAGGCTGAGGCCGAAGCCGAAGCCGTAGGAGAGACTGAGATGTTCTCCGGGTCTGTTTATGTCTCTGCTCCTAATCAAGTCTTGGGCTGTAGGATTAAATAGAGAGAGAGAGAGAGGCAGCGAGAGATTTAGATGGCCATGACCGTTACCGTTACCGTTGCCGTTGCCGTAGTAGTCCTCCCAGTCAGATGAGATAGATAGCAATGTTAGTATAGTATAGTATAGTACAGTACAGTATATATTTCATCTCTGCCTAAAAGAGTGGAGGTGGGTAGATGGGTATCTCCTTGCGCTGGAAAATAATATTTTCCCTTTACCACTTATATATTTGGTTCATTTCTTTGAATTTTGGAGGAATTGAAACTCTTGCTGGAAATTGAGGGAAAGACGAAACGGAAAACGAGAATGGAAACGAAGACGACGGACCATCAAGGACGAGAGGATATCATATAAAATGTATGTACACCTGGAATATTAAAGCGGAACTCACTTTGACTCTGTCATATGTCCCTAGTTATATTTCTATCTGTTGAAAATAGTATATTTTTTGACATTTTCATTTTTACTCTAAAAAAAAATTTCCATGTGTGTTTCCTTATGGAAATGAAAGGGAAAATTGAGGTAGAGAGCAACAAAAAATGTTGAAAAAAAAATCATTTTTTATCAGTAGGTAACGTATGAAAATGCACTGAGCCCGAGATCGGGGAATATGGGATTCTCTGCTCTTTAGGTTATTTTTTTTTTTCGGAGTTTGGGATGTGAATTCTATTCTAACGCTAGGAACGTACCTGGTGCTGGAGCTGGAGTTGGGACTGGAAGCAGAAAGTAGAACTGGAACTCTGGAGCGAGTGGTGTATGTGTGTGTGTGTGTGTTTAGAATGCTTTGACTTGACTCATGCTTTCATATGCTCCGTTCTGTGGCTCCTTAGAATCCACAATGTTGCTATATTAAAGTGAGTCTCATTGATAATTCATGAAGCGCATGCATACCAAATGGTCTTGGGTTACCTTTTAGATCCCATTTTCAATCCACATCCATGTACTACGCGAGGACGGATCCAGAGTTTGTTTCTGAATTGAAACGGTTCCGGTATGGTGGGGAGAGTATTTATATGATTGGATGGGATGGTTTTTATTCAAGTAGAGAAAAATACTCTCCTGTTTTGTACAGCAAAGTATCTCTAAGCTTTGCCCATATTCTAACAAGTTTCCATCTCCCTATGCCCTATGTATATCGCTAACTACAAACTACACAACGACAACTATATAGTCAAAAGGAGGACGACAGGAAAATGCTATATGTGTATATATATTTTTTGCTTTCGCCATGTGCGTTTATATTTTGTATGGGAAAAAAATAAAACTTATTTTCCAGGAAATATTATTGTGTAAACCTATACTATATCCCTCCCTATATATACGGTACATATATCTCCAGTCGGCCTTTTATGTATTAGTTTGCCGTGAAAGTGTTTGTAGCTTTCGAACCCTTTATATTTTATGTGTATATATAGGTATAGTCACAAAGTACCTACCTATATAGATAGACTGGAGCGGAGCGAGTATTACATGTTACACAATGTCAACATTTCCTCAATACACATAGAATAATAGATTGTACTGTCATTTATTTTTCCTACCATTTATTATTCGAAGACTATTATGCTTCGATTTATTAGTATTTTATGAAAACTACACTGTGTTGTCATACAAGGACTTTTTTGCATGCAGCAATACTGATAGATAGTGTCAATAGTCTATAGGTATAGCAATGCGGATGGGATAGGTATAGTATGTCCATGTCTAAAGGACTAGTATCTATTGGTAGGGGCGCTCGGTCGTTCTAGCAATGTTAACTTTTGCTTTATTCAATTCTGTTCTTTCTTTGTTCTGTCGTGACTTGGTATTGATTGACTTACCGGCAGTATTATACTATATTTCTATCTGTATCTCCACATATAGCACCCAATCTCCCCTCATGCACAGTCAACAGTATTGACGCTCTTTTAATATAAAGCTGTTTTGTTATAGCTCTCACTTTTACGTTATAGCAAACGCAATTTGACCAAGATTTTTTAAAAACTTATTGTCATTTGTTTGTATTTAAGAGCGTAGTTTAAAGAAAGGGAAACGAAATGGATCTTATTTGTGGCGGCAGTCGGCAGTAGTGCTACCATATATATGCACAATTACTACTAGCATGGCAAAGTTTGAGCCGGTCTCGGTTTTTATGAAGCTACCTACTTACACATTTGGACAGGACGATCAACATACTGCGTGTAAATACGTGTGTATTTTTAGGGCGGCGGAGTATAACTTATAATTATAACTTTAGGTTATAGGTATTCTTATAATACACCCGAATATGTATAGCGGGTCCTTTTTCCCGTTTTAGTTTTCGTTTTTTTTTCATTTCCCTTTCTCGCTCGTTTTTTAGGGTAGTTGATCGTTTTTATTTTTTTCTCACTCTCTCTGTGTTGGTTATAATTTGCCAACTTTCATTTTTTTTAAATTACATAAGCCTATGTTGACACAAGACAAAAATTGCAAAAACTTTACTCGAGTTAAAATTGGTGAGAAAATATTGCAAGGATTACAACTTGGGTAGGTACTACAAGACGGAGAGTGGTTCGTGAGCACCAGTTCCAGTTCTAGTTCCAGTTCGTATATTATATCACAGTCTCACTAGGTCTCGGTTTAAGTTTCCGTCCTCATCATATTATTATTACTTTACTGTTGCACACGTTTCTCTTCCCACTTCTCAAAGTCCAGTAGGTCCAGAGTTCCAGAGCTCCCGAGCTGGAGAACTCGGAGAAGTTACAAGTGTGTGTTTGTGTGTGGGAGTGTGGGTGGGTAAGTTCATTTTGGTTCCATTTCTAAAATTATATGGATGTCAGAGTCAGGAGAGTCGGAGTTGGAATTACAATTACATGAAAGTATGGGCTTCAGCCTTATTGCACATGGTATAAAATAATAGCTATATAATTTTCAACTTTGGGATGATATACAACCTATAGCCAATAGCCTATGGGTAAGTGGGTAAGAAATACAAACTTGTGGGTTTTTTCTACTGGGTATACCTACCTACCTACTTACCTACGTATTTCCTTGACATTGGCAATGGTGAGTTTTTCGACGTCGACGTTCACATCCACGTCGACGCTGACTTTGAAGTTACCCGTTTGTAGTAAAACGTCAACTGGAGGCTTATCCTTGATGTCTGTGTATTATATATTACTATATATATTGTAACTATAGCGTCATTATTACTATGATACTATGATGGTGATCACCCACATGCATCCTTGTTTAGTGGACTACTGCCTCTGTTTTCTATTTTTATTAGCTTTCCATTGATAGGACAGGAGAGTAGAGTAGAGTGCAGTACAGTACAGTACAGTGGAGTGGTATCGGTTTCCGTATTGATCTTCATGGCCTCCGGAGCGGCTTACCTACTTAATTTTGTAGGGCACTCATTTCTGTATGTACTACAAGCACACACACATGCTATCTAAATTTTTCAGTCATGACAAATGACTGACGTATGTTTTTCTACCTTTGTGCACAGCTCAAATAGACGGCTTTACTTTTACTTTATTCTTGTTAGCGTAGGTAGGTAGGTAGGTCGGTATGTGGGGGCACTTAGCTGGAAATATCTATACAGATGTATCCATGCACGTTGCTGTTATTTACTTGAGCGGCCCTTCCCAATTACAATGCCTCCCGCAAAAAGGAGAAAAAGTAAGTGGAAATATATATGTGGAAACGAAAATACTTGGAATTGGATTTGTGGAGTGTTTGCTTTGACAAAGTGAATTGTGTGATTATAGAATTATGAAACGTGGGGTAACCATACCAAAGGAACCATCCAGTTTCAACTGTATGTACCTACCTACCTACGTAGAATGTAGAAAGTAGAAAGTACCTAGAATATGGAAACGTAGGTAACTGTGGATTACCGATTCCCAAGTTAGAATACAAAATAATATAGCAATTTAATATAATTGAGTGACTCTGTGGCCTGTGGCCTATGTGGTAGTCCGAGGAATCCAAAGAAGAATTATTTGAATATTATTTATGTATCAAATTAAATACAAAATACTGTACAACGTCATACAAAAAAACATCAGGAGAGCTTAGCCATGATTATGTATGCAGCATGTAATAGTGAACAAATCTTTGAATTTTTGTACTGCGTATTATACAGAAATACCTATATAATAAAGTTAACAAAATCACAAAGGGATATGACAGA
>JAQFZE010004979.1:0-10688 GCA_034695245.1 Dicyrtomina saundersi | reverse complement strand
AACATTTTTCCAAATACCCCCCCCCCCCCTCCAAAAAAAATAAATCTCTTTAAAAGCGCGGTCAATCAATGCAGCATACAATAAAGATCATACATATCGTTGGGTAGTTATTAAAAAAAATAGCAATATAATGATAATAATGCTAATTGACAAATTAAGCTAAAAAGTAGATTAAAATAATTAAAAAGGGATTAAAGGAATTTTATTGCTACAAAAACACCTCATTAAAACATTTTACGTGGCAAAACGAATTTTGACAGAATTTATATTTACATACCTATACGTATGAAAACCCCTACTACGATGATGTACCTAGATGGAAGTTCTTTGAAAACTGAAACTAGAACTAAAACTGGGACTGGAAACAAATAACAACTTTGGGAACATATACATATTATGCAGAATAGCTAAAGGCTCACACATCCAGTTTCCCTGCATGATTAAGTTTGTCAACAAACTTTGGACATGTAGGCAGTTAATTCTGATTGTCAGCTCTTATGCTCTTCCATTTGTTGCAAACTTTTATCCTATAAATTGATTTTCACCGCCACCCACAACCCCAAAATCTTGGTCTATAAAAGGCAGACTGTCTGAAAAATTCAAATAGAAAAATAACGAAAAAATATAACGTTTGTATTTGGAAGCAGGAATTGTAAATGTGAAGTGGTGAAAAAATTTAAAGACCTTAGCAGAATTACAGTGTACTCAATAGAAATTATAAGGAGGTGCAACCCACGCAGTGGTCTTGATGCAAATTGGGGTACGGGTGATGATACCTACAGTCTACAGTACCGCAAAGCCAGGGTGTGCCTCATTTGTGTATGTATGTGTGCGTGTGTGTGTGTGTCATTTATCGACTAAATGTAAGTGCTATATTACGCATAGCCACGCTTCACAAACTTCACTAGCCCTGCATCTCCAGCATTTGCCTTGATATTACTATACTCATCTCAATGACTCAATGTATCCATCTCTCACCATTCAATCATTCATAGAGGGAAGATTCCTTCGTCGTCTACGTCTTCGTTCTCGCATATCCCAAAGATTCAAGACGACATACAATGGAGAGGAGGAGGAGCATCAAAGAAGGGAAAAGGGAAAAGGGAGGAAAGGAATTCAGGCGATTCTAATCTAACTGTTCCATCCGCGCGTAGGTAGGTAGATTCGAATTCGGAGAGAGAGAAAGAGATTGAGACGTAACGAGAGGGGAAGAGAAAACTTAGTGAAGGTAGATTGGAATCGAAATTCTTTGCCTTGTTGAGCTTTGTCAGCGGTTCGAGTTAAATTATTGAAGGAATTCTGTGTCTGTATTATCTCACGGTTAAAAGCATATTATTCGAAGTAAGAACGTCGTCGTCCTCAATATGTCAATATGTCCCGAGTCTTACCTTTCACTGATAAATGATATGCACAGGAGAGGAGAAGAAAACCAAGTGCCTACTTTCTCTCGATTTCCTTTGAAGATTTCCATGAATAACTTTCTCCGCCTCTACTACAAGAGAGACTTTAACTATAAAATCTCCCTATCCTGTTGTGGATTTCTTCCATTATTTTTTCTTAGAATTCAGACATTACTTTAATTCCATTTAGGGCTTTCTCCAATTTTTTCCCCGACATATTCTCATCCCATTTTACTTATAGTTAAAATGATGAAACTAAAGATGAAAGTAAATCCAAATTAAAAAGGTGTTTTTTTATTATCAGGAAAAATAAAGTACTCACGTGTACGTTTAAAATTAACTGAATGGGAAAACGTGAAAAAATATTTAAAAAGGGGAAAATATTCAGATAATTATGAGAAGAAGCAGATAGGGACAGGAGGATGAGTGGGTGTAAAAAAGACTTATCGTTAGATGTAGAAATTTTAAATGTTGAGTGAGAAAAAAAAAGAGGAGTGTGGAGATAATATTTCTTCTCGTCAGTTAAGCGCCATTTTTTCCATATGGAGACAGCGGAAAGTTATTACCCTTACCATAAATATCAAGTTTCAAGCTCAAATAACGTGACCTTATAGTCACTTCATTCTCGTCCTCTCATATATGCACTATGACTGTGACCAAATAAAAAATTCTTTTTTTTTATTCTTTTTTTTTTTAAGAGAAAAGCAGTCTGTGAATTCTGTCCCCACTTGATTTCTTATCTTCCTCTCACCACCATACAGACGCACTCATATCATAAACTTGAATCTTGAACTCGAACTGCACGCGTCCTTATCTTTCTAATCGCATTAAAATTTCATTCGCCTCCTTTTTACTTTCTCTCTCGCTTTCTTCTTATAATAATCGCAGAGACTCATCATAAATTATTATTTTCCTTTTACTCCTTGTAACTGAATTTTCTCCATATTTTTTTAATGCTCGGCTTATTTTCGCAAAAACATATCTTGTAGGATTTATCTCGACATTTACTTACATATTTTGTAACTATAGCTTTCTCCATACTATCACTTTTTTTAGTTTACACTAATTTAAATATGTTGCGAGGCCAGCATGCGTTATATTAGAATACCTTTATTAGCAATATTTAAATCACATATCTAGCCAATAAACTCCTTGACATCCCCATAATCGCCTAAAGTACTGCAGTATAAACTGGTAACCTGCGTGCATGTCGGAAAATATCATATCCTCAAAATGGGGAAAGGCTAGAAGTAAATGTAAAAGTAAAAGTGAAAAGGAAGGAGATGTGTACCACATATACACAAGATACAGGGAAGTTGCAATTTGTCAGGACTTTAATCTGATTCTCCTTGCCTAAATCAATTTTCCTATGGTATACGAATAGAGAAAAAAAAAGTAAAAAGTGTTGACAGAATATTTACTGTCGAGGAAGAATTGGAGTAACTTTTGTTCCCCAACAACAGAGGATCGTGGAAAAGTAGAAAGCAGCAGGGTGACATTCAAAGATGAACGACAACGACATGGCAGAAACAAGAAGAAAGAACGATACTTTAGAAATACTCCCAACAACTTTTAACTTTTACTTTGTCATTTTTTTTACTCCTATTTTTTTCTCTTACCCTGGGCCTGTGTTCTCACTATACTAAACACAAGTTTGAGAGTTGATCGTTTGAACATTGTTGGTTTCTTTTTTATTTCCTAGATGAGTATAGTATATATATATACTGAGCAGTGGTATAGCCTTCTTCTTTTTTTTGATTACATGATGATAGAGTGACGTTCATGGTGTTCCCTATATCAGTTTCAGTATCAGTATAACACATCTTTTAATGCAATATTTTTGCTTCCTTTTTTTTAAGAGTTCACACACGCCTACTAAAGCATCAAAGATTTATCTACGTGATGACAGACAGATTATACATATCTCTAGAGTTTTGGCCTTAACATTGCCGCTGGATTTGGCTTTGATACTATAACAAAGACTTTCTTTATATTTTACACATGTTCATCCACTCCTCCGTACCTTTCAAAGCCTCAGCAGACATTACATAAGTTTGTGGTGAGGACTTGTAGACAAAAGTGACTAACAATAAGGAAGAAACAAAGGTCCAAGTTTTTTTTATTAAACTAGACATGTAGGTACATAACAAATACTAATATTGACTACATTTATACAAAGTGTACATACTATATTTTGAGGTGCATTTATAATATAATGAATATCCTTACGAAGTAAGTAAGAAAATTGCTACAACTTTCTCCATCCCAACTTTCTCTCAAGCGTCTCTATTTCAATTTTTATTCTCTTTTAAATTGAGTGATTGTGAGTATGAAAAACTATCTTAAATGTCGGGAGCAAGACTTTTTCGGAAGAAAAATGGAGTGGTGTAGCTTGTGTCAGCTGCGATTCTAGAAGTTTTGGAGTTTGGGAGGGGCTTAAAAATTAAAGAGCTAATCAATTTAAAAGCAATTCTGAAAATGTTTTAAATATTCAAATTTTTAAACAAATTGCATTAGCCATATACTTCATTTTACTCTGGAACCGCACCTTATGCTTGTACAAGGTTGAGTTAAGCAATGACTTTTATTGCGTATCATTTTGTGCGATGGTATCACTGCGGTTACGCGTTACGTTCCCTGCTATACAGTTTCCTTGTGCACACGCATTAACCTCCCCAAAATTTTCATGCAGCATTCATGTATGAACGGCAGACTTACTGCGAGTGCATATTTAGTATGTACCTAGGTGTAGGTACCAAAATAGTTTTGTGTGCTCCTTGTCCAAGTGCATAACATTGTTGACATGAAGAAAAATGAATTTTTGTCTCAGATTAAACACGGGTTATATTATCTTCCGGGGAATGCACTACCACACTGTACCATGATGTACGCTTTAGGGTTACAAATGGGGATGTACGGAAGCAGAGTGTACAGTACTACAATTAATTTAGATGCATAACCCGTCGTATAGGTGTATATGGATTGAAAGTGTGTATGTACAATGTATAGAATTAAGTTGCCTAGCACTCCTATACAAGATACAATTCTTGGAATATAGGATCGATGGGATACAAACGAGGAGAGGACTAAAGAAAGGAACAGCGGAGAAAGCAGGATAAACGATGGAGCTGGGACTAGAACTAGAGCCAGAGCCTAAAGGGATATGTAAAATGTAAAACACAAGACAAGGTAGACATCGACTGGAATATAAAATTCCAAATCCATGTTCCTCGCTCATGAACTTAAGAGTAAAAAAAAATCCTGCTGGAAGAACCTATCGTAGCCTGTGAATATTTCGACTTGTGTGTGATATTGATGTCTGTGATACTACACCACATAATATTACACACTTGCAATTCCAATGAGTTTCCCCCTTCCTCTTCTTTATTATTCTCGTCTACATTTTTTTTTTTGCTTTCTATATTTCACATATTTGTTTAGATTTTACATAGACTCACAATTCCAAAGCTGACGCTCAACCAGTGCTACACTCCTACTACCCTTTGAAAAAAAAAATAAGGAATCAGAATAATATACGAAATGTGTACATAGTTGATATGAACAATTTATTCACATTTCTTGCTTCTGACTACTAACATCAAGGAGAAAGTTAGCTGACAGATTCCACGTTCCTTTAGTGTAATATCAGGAGGTATGCAATGTAATGGTACTAGCACTCCCAATCTATATAATTCTTTAGACAAATATTTTGAGAGGTATGTAGTGTAGAAAGTTGAGGTATGCTAGATAATACTACTTATATTTAATTCCACAAATAAGCATATATGCTTATATATTGAAAAAGAATGTAGCTCTAGATCCTGGTCCTTAGGAGAGTATATTGCACATCTTGAGGTTTTCTATTTCTACTTTTACTATATTACTATGAGTACTCTTACTCCTTTCTCCAACTCTACTGAAAAACAAACTCAAGGAAAAGGCAAACGGAATCACAGGTGCACTTCCCCCAATCGCATTTCAAATAGCATTCAGTCAGCCTCTTGGTTGTCTGTGCCTGTCTGTCTATCTGTCTGGTTGTCTGGTCTCATCCCAGAGTTTATATGGAAGAGAAGTGAGGATGGATAGAGTTAGTCGACAGAGTCTGGAGATAGTGAAAGCTACAGAGTAGAGAGGAAAGTGGGGAGTACCGTCGTCGTGAAGGGGATATAGGCAGTGGCAGTACACAGTATAGGCAGTAGGAAAAGAAACGAGAGTTCAAAGTAAAGCTACCTCCCAACCTTCCTACCTACCTAATGTACAGATGTTATGGTATAAGGAGTCTGAGCCGAAGAAACAGCAAGTTGTTTTTTTAAAAGAAAAATTTAAAATGGAATAATGGAATTGAAATGTGAAATATAATGTAATGAAATACCGGTAAACCTAGAAGGAAGTCGGTGGAATGATTATCCTTTTTTTCTGGATTTCGTCATCAGAATAACGTACTTCCTTCCGCCTTCCTCTACGTGCTTTAATAAACTAATGCTAATTTGAAGTTGAAAGATCGTAGGGAGCCATGTCAGCTTAAGTTGCCTACCCTCCTATACTCTCACACGTTTCCTAGGTAATAATTGTAATTGATACTACATTACATTTGACTTATGATACGTAAATATTTTTTCATAAGAATAGTTTTAAGCCTCTGCAGTGTATTCTACAAAAAAATATATGAAACAAGAAATTTTTAAATTTTCATTATTCTGTTTTCCATCAACTTTCACCTGAAAAAAAAAGATTTTCTTTGTTTGTTTCCACTTGAGTTGAGCAATTTTCTGGGTGTATGTGAGCTCTACTGGGGCTCCGTCTACTTACAAGTTATAAGTCTCACTATACATTCTGTTTAAAAGAAGGTAATAAACTTGAAGGTGTGGAGTGCGGATTACAGTCCTTGAGTGTTCCATAGTTCTGTATATACTTTCCCCGCCATCGTCAGTTTAGAGTGGGTTAATTTTTTCAGCTTAACTTTGAACACCATATTAGTTTCTTCATTTCTCGGTGTCGTTGTCGTTTTCATTTCAGCGTGAATGCTTAATTTGTCTCTATCTCTTTTTCTTTCTTTCTTTATCACGCTTTCCCTTTTTACTGTAGGCATTCTTTCTTCTTTCCTAGTTTCCCTCTATCTCTAGCTTGCTTCTCGACTTCCTGGAGTTATCTCAGAGGCGAAGTGAACATGGAAAGGGAATAGAGACGGCATGTGGTGGATTTATATAGTATTCTGTAAACAATATCATAAACGAGTATAATCGCTGCAAGTAGGAGCTGGAGGAGGGGGTTTCTCATGGGACGTACGTATCCAACACATTACAGAGTGCCCAGAAAACAGAAAATGTTGTCAAAGCCAAACGCCAAGCATTACTTGGGATTACCCACCCAACATAGACCAGACCAGACCAGATTCTCTGCCGACACATTCATATATCGAAGCACGCATGAAGGCGTGCGATCCAGATGAGGACAATATTGTAATAGAAAGGACGATGTGGGTAGAATACTACTTACTTACTGAGGGAGAGAAAGTAGGGAAAGTATACCAGTATACTTAATCCAAATATGTATACAGTGCATTATTGGAGTTGAAGTCAACTTCGACTTCGACTTCGACTTCGACTTTGCATCCTCATCTAATGGAAAATACTTCCTCCGAAAGCTAGTCTACTCCTTTTGCATTGCAACCTGAACAAAATTATTTATTCACCCATCTACCTAGGTTACATATGTGCCAAAACGATAGACTCACGCTATGCTCACACCAGAAGCTCTTTATACTAACCCCAGTTACACGTTTCCCTCTATAAACGGGTGGACTGTGTAACTTGTACCAAGAGAGTGTGAGAGAGACAAGAGGTAAAGTTGGATTCGGATTTGCTGTTCATGTTTGTAGCTCAAGTTGCTTCGTGGTGGTGGGGAGTAGATGTATAACGAATCTATATCAGTAGAATTGCTTCGCGTCTGGCTTCTGTCTGGGCGGATCAAATTCAAGTGGAGAATAGATAGAGGAGCACACATAACATTCAAGCATAATAGTACGAGTTTTCTAATATTGACGCCATGTATTCATCAGGCTGAGAAGGTTCTCGTTCTCACAATGAGAAAACGCTGCGACTGACTCTTTTTCTCATGCTTTACAATCTCAAGCATTTAATTTTGACCATGTGTGCAGGAACATGCAGCTGTGCTGTGCATTCGGATTCCAAGATTGACTGTACTTCGAGCTCTGTACGCCATGCCGTTCTATTTACTTAATTCCAAGGTCAATGCAGAGTTAAGGTAAACTGACACACCTTCCTGCTAACTTTCAACATAATATCAGTTCAAAAATGAGTTGCTTGAATCAGCAGATGCACAATCTGATAAAACAAAACAATTTTTTGTGAGTACTTAAAAAAAAAGTGTTGATGTACATCAGAAATTGACCAGATTCAAACTCTTGTTATGTGTGGCTACTGTATACATGCAGGGTGTAATTTATTGCTAACAAACATTAAGTGAAAGCAAGCTATGAATTAAATTAAAGTATTATTTTCATTTTTATGAAAGCACGTTCATTTTTTATTTGATTACTTTACATTAGAGCTGCTGAGTATTATGTGGTTGTACATATTACATATATGCATATATGTACTCGTGTATGTGTTGAGATAGTAGAGAATGGAGAGAGCTGTGGCGGTAGTGGTAAGAACGGTAACGGTAACGGTAACGGTGGTGTCTATCTGCGGCAGAATGTTTTTAGAAAATACATAAGCGCAGACTACCTACTACTTCCCGCCAAACGCTATCATTTTACGGTGTCTACGTATGCACTTCTATTCTATCTCTTCGTGTCAACCGTTGTTGTGCTAATCCAGGATCAATAAATTTGTGATGCCAACTACAAAACCCATTTTCTGATAAATTCCCATGTTCATTATCCCCGGCTAGTTGCTCTTGTTTTTAGGAGCCAACATCCTTAGATGATTATTAGAGCACACACACACACACACACACACACACACACACACCCAAACTAACTGCATAATATAAAAGGGAGGAAGATGTGCCGACACACATTTGACTACGCTAAACCGAAAGGAAGATAACCGGAGAAGGAACAAGTACAGTACAGACTACAGACAGTGCACGAGTTCAAAAACTCGAGGGAATAAAAAGCATAAAGGGAAGCGAGCGAGTGCAAGTATTGTTCGAGCTCTTCTTTTGAGTTGCCTCTGCCCCGTGTTTGTTGTACATTTGAACGTGTAGTAGAACTGTAGACTTGCACACATTTGAGGGAAATAAGAGTTGTAAGTTTCCAAGGAATAATATATAAGAGAGAATAATACATACAGTCGAGTCATTTACTTTCCTTGAAAAACTTATTTCTAAATGAACCTCATGTATATATTATGATACTAGCTATACATAATGTAAGAATTACGCCGGTGAAGAAATTCACGGAGAGTAGGAAACAACTCTGTCAAGTTTAAAAAGTTACTCTAGGCAGGCGAGACGCGAAAAGTTATGCAATTTATTCCGTACAATAACCTGGATAAATATTCTCAGTCCATAGGCTCGACACATAGCTAATTAGAAATTAAGTTTTATAACTTTTCATTCCAGGTGTTTACTAAAATCCAGAACTTGAAAGTGAATTAAAAAATTTAAATCTAGTTCTTCTCTCTGACTCTGAATGTAAACAAGTTTTGTTGTATAAGTCGCAATCTAAGGTACAGAAAAGACTACTAACGGAACAGAAAAGCTTTAAATTCTGATTAAGACTCTGGATTCTGAATTGCTAATAATGAATAATTAATTCTGTATAATTTTATTTGGAAAATAATATTGTGCGGTCTTGCAGACAAACATTACAAATCCGTATTTGAGCAGAATATATAATTGTGAGAGGCAAATCCAAACCACAGAAAATAGAAGGCATCTAGGCTGTATGAAAATCATTGTTTACTTGGCATTGCCTCTTTTTGAGGGCATGGAAATTTGTTAAAATTCAATTCTACTAATTATTTTATTGAAATCTATTTTTTTAAAATAAACTTTGGTGGCGAAAAGATTTTTGTAAGGAGTAACAAAATTTTGTATCAAATACTCAAATAGAAAAATAGAAAAGTTTCTTACTCCTTTTGTGAAAGTTATTTGTGTCAAAACATTCAGTCATGAGATAGTGAGGCTGAGAGTGAGGAATTTGGTGTAATTTTGACAAAATCTACATGCAGAATGAGAGGTGATTAGAAAGTAAAGGTAATTTATTGGATTTTTTCTTCTTGCTTGAGCATCTCTTTGAAGAATACAGACATTGAAAATTGAGCTGTCTCTAATCTATAACACAATCTTCCTATTCTTTCCTTTCAGATGTGAACACTGCATTATGATACGGTTTGTGGTATAGGTACAGTGCGGCGGGCTATATTGACTTTGTACCTATATCAAAACTTTATAACCAATGGGATTGCTAGACTGTAGTAGTGTATAGTACTGTACGTGTATGTACTAATAGAATTGAAGACGTCAAGTAACACAATACGTAGGATTGTAGCCGGTAGAATGTAGACCATACATAATATCTATCTGAGAGTGGAAGAATGAATGAATCTTCCTTTCTCACGGTTAATATTTATCAACCGTTGTTCATTCCCCTTCCTCATCTTCTCCTAACTTTCTCCATCATGAGTCTTGGCTGGGACTGGTTCCTGGTTGCTGGTTGGTGGGTATAATTCCTTAAGTATAAGAAATCGATCATTATTATTCCACACCCAGCACAATCCCTTCCTTCTTCCAGTATTTGTCTCCGTCTCATGTTACAAGTGACATTTTCTCGTGGGGAAGAAAATGAGAAAGAAAGGAGACGACTGGGTTTCCTTTTGGCTCCGCATTAGCTCCCATACAACCACTGCGAGTGAGCTTAATTACAAGGACTGAAATAATTCTCGTCTGCATTAGCTTCCATATACATACCTATATATGCTCAAGACGCAAGAATCAATACTAGACACATGAAGTTTTTGTAAGGGGATAATATATTTTTTCTTTCCAATATATTGACCATAGGTTGAATTGGAATAAGTTAAATCAATATATAAGGCGGTAAATAAATATATAGTTCATAGTAAAAAGTGATCGTTTTGCAATGGGCCTACGTATTGGCCTGAGCGGGATTCAAGTAAATTCATGTTACTGTTACTGGGTCTCCTTTAAATACAAAACAATGCAATACAAATATCGTCTATGAAGAACCAAAATGACCCATATCCATTTTTAGCTAAAAACAATATCAACTATCTACAACAATATTCAAATATGTCT
>JAQFZE010004978.1:0-10691 GCA_034695245.1 Dicyrtomina saundersi | reverse complement strand
TGGATCTTGTGGTCTAGTCCACAGCAAGTCATTGGAGCTTGTGGACTAAACTTCTTCTGGACTACCACATATATATAACTAATGCCATTACTAATACAGAGCGATAAACATAACAAATATCTTATAAAATTACGTTTATAAAAGTATTTAGAGCAAAGATTGTTACAAATATTTACTAGAAAACAATAAATTGGACAGAAACAGCAGTTCCTCTTCTCGTAAACTCTAATTCTTGTGGAGAATTGCCAGACGTAGATTGCGAATTTTTCTTTAAAAGAGTTCAGGTAAGATACAACAGCAGCTTTTGTGTTTAATATAAATACTAACACCATTAATGAATTACGGAAGCATAGGAAGTATTTTTTTCTGTCGATAAAATTAAATAAACGACACTTGTATAATTTTGTAGTTACATTAATTTACAGCTACAAGAAGAATTCTCTTGTTACTCCAGCCAGGCACATCCTAGGCTCGTTGTGATGCAGTACTCTTGGCAAGAAAGCATGTACCCATTAGTACTGGCTATTGGACTACCAATAAGTCTACTAGTTATTTTCGCTACAATTTGTATCATACTATGCTTTTGGTATTGTCGCAAATCTTTAAGTGTTCCAAAAGACACAGTTGCTATATGCAGAAAATATGCGTTTGAATAGGAAAGTAGGAACAAACCGGCCCTGGCTACTGGCTCACAGCATACATATCAACTTATTTTATTCAACTTTACGAACGATATAAAACCAGCCGTAGATCCCTTACTGTTATATTAAATTTGAAACTATTTACATCATTTTAATATTTGTTCAATTGCTTGTTCACTTCTTCTTCACATTATAGTAAAATTAATAAATTCAGGAATATTTAACCCCGCAGTACATTTTGTACGTTTAAGGGGGGAATTTTGGCGAATGGCAAATACAGAGCTACTGAAGATACTCATGGAAATGATTTAAAATTCTAATAATAAAATTTATTTTTTCTCGAGACGCCGTTTTGGTGCAGCATTTTATTTAAGAATGCAGTGCTTGTATTGTACTGTAACAATAGCAAACGTTGTTTTCACGACTCATAGCGTAAACAAAAAAATATTTAGCGCGAATATGAAATCCTATTGCGCATCATTGTGCGTTTATGGACAGTTGTCTTGTTTCTTGAAAGCATAAGCCATTAAATTTTGTTGTTCAACTTCAGTCATAACAGGCTCACGGCTTGGGGCTCCTTGCCCTTTCTTTTGTAACATAATTACTGCACATGTCTTTCCATGTTTGCCAATAAATCACCAAGGTTTTTCTAAGGTGCGATCTGCTTACCACATAACTAAATTTCTGCTTGACCTTGATCCAACTCTTTCATCACTAATTTCTATGTTTTCATTAACAATTACGCTGCAGTTGCTGCAGTAAAAAACTTGTAGACGTCTGTAAACCGTTCCTGGGTTGATAACTGTGTCCGGCTAATTAGGCTGAAATAAAATACAAAACTTGATTACAATGCAATAACCTAGTTCTGAAGTAATAGTCCACTGCCATAATAGTGCATTAAATAGATTTCTTGTTACTCAAAAGTTGAAATATTTACTTTATTACGCTTATTATTTTCCAGGTGCGACTACTGGTTGAGACTCGTCTACTATTATACGAAATACAGTAATTAAGTTCCAACGAGATGAACAAAATATTCTCTGTCTCTCCGCAAATAAGACATGCAGTACGAAGAAATCGCGCAGAGTAATGTAAAGATCTGTCGGTTTTGAAAATATTGCGTTGAGCTTGACGCCGTCCATTTCTTATGGGACTATTTAGTATATGTGACAACAGTTAAAATCTTGCATTAGCATTTTATTGTAATCATTCACGTTGCAAAACATGCAAATGAAACATTTTGAACTTTTCAGAAACATGCAAATGAAATATTTTGCAGTTTTTAAAACCTCTTAATTAGCATTTAACGCATTAAGAGCATTAATATTTTTTTAAATAGCTCATTTTGATTCTTAATTAAAATGTAAATGGCCTGCTTTGACTTTTTATGTAAACATGGTTTCACTGATGTTTATCAAGATTCAAAGATTTTAGCTCATATTAAATTCGTCCCATTTGACTCAATTACGTCAATCAATTTCTACGCCGTTGAGTAGATGTCAGCGGAGAAAGCTGACTATATTCGCTGAGATGCATTTCAACTGTTTGTTCGATTTGTTAAGAAACCAGAAAAATGAAATTAATAAAATACATGTTAAATAAGCTTCAAGCTTGACGCTGTTCATTTCTTTTAATTTTCGTTTAAGCATTAAAATTTTTGATATTTGCAAAGAGTTTCCAAGGTTTTAAAAACTATGTTTTTATACTTAACTCACTTTAATGGGATATTGAAATTTAGTATTTTCGTTTTAACAGGCCTCAACCGTATTTTCTCTCTATACAACGACCCGCGTTGAATTAAAACTCGAAGCTCTACCCTCTTCGTTGTTCTAGAGACCCGTAATGTTAAAGCATAGCAAACCCCCGCGTTCTATTAGAGACCCTAAGTCTAATAACTCCCCTTGGTGGGAGGATTAACTTTGGGGTTAAAGTTCCAAATTTGCAAAAAAAAACATGAAATACTAATTATTATATAAAATGTTACATACTTGAACAAACAATCGCATTTGTTGTAGTGCCGCAAAATTACAAGTTGAGATCTTTGTTGTTAGGTGAAATCCTGACTCAAATAGTGGACATCGCTGCTACTGCTGCCTTTTTCCCTGCTACTTACTGTAAATAACTGCGTTAAAAATGTAAATTATTCAAATACGATTTTTTCTAATTGGGGTCTTCCGTAAAAGTTGTCATGTGAAACACGCCGATTTCTAGACCCTGTAACTCCCTTTCCACTATCTTAGTCATTGCGCAAATGACCATGTTTAACATGAACATGGGCTGCCATTAATATCGTAGAAGACCTAAAGCCGCTACCCGTGACATCATTCACGGACCATCCCTTGCTACTGAAACACAAAATTTGTACTTACTGCTTCAGTTTGCAAAGGAGAACCTGCTACTACCAGACGAGGCTACATAAAATATAATAGAACTAAGCGGCGTCAAGATTATCAGTATTTTAATTTTTCATTACATATTTGGTATCATATTTACATTCAGTGTTTTTTTGACAGCTAATTTTAATACTATCTAAAATTGCAACTGCGCCATTTTAACCTAATGTCTTATAGCAATTAGTGCGCCTTTAAGTTTTAGCTCTTTTCACAAAATGAAAAAACTGTAATGGATATGAATAGATTAATTTTCGTTTCGTGCAACTTGACATTTTTGAAAGATTGTTGGTTGGTAAATCAAAATCTTTTCGCTCTTCTTTAAGGTGAAATTTTCATCAATTTAACATTACGTAAACGGATATCTTTAGCATGGCATGTTGTCAATACCCGCCCAGAACCAATGATCCTGCTATAATGACACCATCTATGGACGATCCCTTACCTTCGTATTATTTTAATTTATAAAACCTTATTTTGTTGTTGCTAAAACTGTGTTATTTTTTAAAACTACGTACGTAAGTGAAGTAAAGTGTAACCAATATCTAAGTTAAGCAGTAATTTGTGGGGGTTTGAAAAAGCATGCGTATTGGATTGGAAGAAATACAAAATATAATGGATACAAGATTCTGTTTAGGCTTTATGCAGTTTGACAAGAGTTTATTCTACTTGAACAATCGGAATTACTGTGTTAACGTATTCCTGATTTTTAGGACCAAGGAATACATTAATATTGTATTTAATGTGCTATATGTTCGAATGCACAATTTAATTGAGATATAAGGTTTGCGACATTTACGACATACTTTGAATGAAGAATCAAAATCACTTATATTTATTTTTTACGAAAAATAAAATCCACGATCTACAAAAATAAATACAATTTCAGGCAATCATGATTCTGCAAGTATTTAAATAAGACATTTTTCAATTTTTAAAAGACAGTGAATATAGAACATTGCTCATTTTTTAAACGAATGAATAAACGAAATTTTCTACTTTTCAAAAACCGGTCTATAGAACTCTTTGCACCTTTTAAAATCATTGTAAATAGAACATTTTACTCTTTAAAAAGACATTCGTGTGAAACATTTAGCATTTATTAAATTTTGGGTATTAAAATTCACAGAGTTTAACTCATATATTTATAATTATTTTACTCAATTCCCGGGATTGATTTCCACGCCGTTTAGTAGATGATGGCGAAGAAAACGAACAATTGTAGTATCAGATAAGGCATTAGATCAAAAACGCATTAGTGTAGAAAGTATGTAAGTGTAATAAATATTGGTTTTTATACAACTAAGCTTTAAGATTGACGCTGTTCATTTTTTAAAATCTCATTTGCTTTCATAATTTACAAATTATCAAAACGATGATTGCAGTTTTCATAAACTTATCGTTAGTTTTTAGTTTTTACTGAATTTATTCCTTTAATAGGAAATTAGTGTAATTAGTAATCCTGTTGAAGTAGGGTTAGAGATGATCCACGTTGAAAACCGAAAGAAATAGATGAGCTAATTTTATTTTTCAAAATCAGACGATGTTGTATACTATTTAATTAATTTTAATTTTTTATTGTAGTTATTTATAACAAAAATAGTAAAAGTATGTGGCAGTTGCAGTGGTGCGTATTTTTTCAGTCGCAACTTAAAAAAACTGTTTTACCAATTTAGCGTCAGCTCATACAAGGGCGATTATTATATTAAATATATGCATTTTTCATTTTCATTTAAAAACCAATAAATTTCAATATCTACAAAAATATTAAAATGTTTTACGATTTTTAAATCATGGAAAAGTAGAATACTGTATTCTTTTCAAAAGTATGTAAATGGAACATTTTGTAATTTTCAAAAACATGTAAATAAAAAATTGTGCACTTTTAAAAAAATTCTAATTAGAATTAAGCTTGACTTGACGGCGTTCATTTCTTTAATGCTATTTAAAATTTACAGTACCCAAGGATTTCACAGCAGTAGTATTTCTTTAAATCAAATATTGAACTGATTACATTTTTAGCTCAGATTGATTACACAAATGCACCATCAATAAAAAATAAGAATAGAATTAGAATTGAAAATTTCCTGTTAAGGCATTCAAAATGTATTATTCACCTAAAACTCACAAGAATAAAAAATGTAAGGAGGAATTGTGAGTGAAATAAAAATCAAATTCCAACTACAATGTTTTATCCACTTGATTTAAAAAAAAGTGTAAAATGTTGTATGTACTTGACTTAGGAAAATTTTAACTATCTACTTCATTGATTTAGAAAACAAATCTATTTATTTTATTTAAAAAATTTAAAATGTTATATTTGCATGTTTTTCAATTTGTACGATATGTTATATGTATGTTCCAGCTATTAAAGTTGCAAAATGTTCTATTTATATGATTTAAACAAATGTAAACTGTTCAATATATGTGATTTTAGAAACCGTAAAATGGATGTAAAAATTAAAATAATTTGACGACGTTGTTGATGGACGATTTCTTATTCTTCCAGTTACAATGCATAACCAAATGTGTTGCATTTAATTTCTAAATATCTAACTATAGATTTAATCGCTCCGTTTAGAGCAAACTAAAAGCAAAAGGTTTTAAAATCATAAAATCACAATAACTAAAAATATTTATAAAACACTTAAATGTGCAGAAATGTACGAAGATTTAAATAATAAGAAGCTTTAAACTGGTTATATTAAATAATCCATTTCAAATTCATGTCGGTGTTACGAATTATTAAAAACAATCGCATTTGTTGTAGTACAGGAAAAACAAATAGTTGAGATCTTCTCGTTTAAAGTGAAATCCTGACTGAAGTAGTGGGCAACGCTGCTACTGCTACATTCCTTCATGGTACCTACTGTGAATAACTGCATTACAAAATTTAAATTATTTAAATACGACTTTTTGTCTGAATTTTAAAAGTAAAGGTAACTCATCCATTGCTCTCGTTTTTTAAAGTGGCTGGTCCGACTTTAACGCGATTAAATAAAGGAAAAATGAATTGCCTATTTTTTAGCATTACAATGCGTTCAGTCCAGTGGATAAAGCTCGTGGGCTTAACAATGTACATAAATTACAGACATTTATTGGCAATATAGAGGTGCCTACTTCATTTATTAAACACGAGAAATCGTCAATAAATGATGTCACCGAAATTACCACTCTTTTATGACCTATTCACCCCCATTTCATCACTTTAGCATTGTGTAGACAGTTGGCTTTAACATGTCATGCCATCAATACGTAATTGGACCCACTGGGCAAACTCTATCAATGATATAGTTTATGGACGATCCCTTACTGAAGAATTCTACGGTTAAAAGTCTACGAATAGATATACCATGTTTTCTATGGTCGTTATTAGTCTTTAAGGAGATGGAAATATCAGTGTTTATAAAAGTAATTAAAAATAGACCTCCATTCATTTAATTTATGTAGGGATCGTCCACTAGTAACGTCATCGAAGAATATCAAGTTGTAATACTCTCTGACTCCCCTGAGAGCAATTTAACCATTGCGTAAGTAAATAACGAAAGTTTTAAACATGCCATCTATTGCAAAGTGGAGCTATTGCCCCTACCCGTGAAGTCATTTATGGACGATCCCTTACTTAACGAAATATAGGTAAACAGCAAGTGATTCTCAATGTTGCTGTAAAGCAAAAATAGTGTCTCCCATTTGAGTTTACGGAATAATGATACAATAAAAATAAATTTGACAGATCCATCGGTTTTCACATGTCCGTCAACTGCCGCATGATAGTGTTTAATAGACCTGGACCAGTCCACTTCTCAAACTCCAATCTTCCAGACGCGCCTACTATTACACACCCGCCTATTGTTATAGGAGATACGATATGTGTAAAGCTTTTACGTCATCATGCTAAGTCGGAAAATTAAGGTCAAAAGTTGGACGGAGGTCGCAGGCGACTAAAACTGAAAGAAATCGTCCATCCACAAATGAACAGTTTGTTCTTTGAACGGTGATCACGAAATATGCTTCATATTTATAAAATTATACCCACTTATCATTGCTACTGACGGGTTTCCTTTAGGAAACAAAGAGCTGAAAAAGTACCTAATAGTGTTATAAACACCCTTGGTCCGACATTTTGTCATAGTTTGAATAGCAACGGTAGGAAGCAACGGGCTCAAACAATTTGCAAAGCCAAACTATTTAATTACAGCACCCATTCATTGTTCACCCAGTTATATATTATTTGCAAATATCTGACCATGTCTTTTATTTTTCCATACTTGTACGTATTGCCTAAATGACTGGGTTCAAAGTTGCTAAATTCGTGCTTTCAGCAAAGAGCCCCAGAATGTTATATAACATTATAAATAGAAGCATATTTTCTAAACCCTTCAATCGTCGGCCTTTTGACGTCCATATTAAAAGATTTTGTGAGACGAAACATCGCAGCAAAATGCTTTCATGCCTATTTTCATATATTTTATTTTATAATGTTAAACATATAGTCAGCTATAATTACTGCTACCATTACAACAGAATGATACCTCATTCACTGGATATATTTCTTTATATGATTTGACATACATTTTTAAAGCAGAAGCTACGGACCCGTAATTTAATTACCATTACTTATCACATTATGACATCCTAATATCTTAAACTACGCCTCTGCCTTATACATATAAAGTTGATATGCTAAGGCAATTTATTACTTCATAATTCTGGATGGAATTTCTTCTTAAATAATTTGCATGTTTTTCTCCGACTTCAATTTATGTCAAAAACAAAAGGTTCCTTTTTTAGTTATTGTCTATAAGCTATATATTCCAACTTTGCCAAACTATAGGACAGACACATATAGTATATCATGCTGGGCTCGACTCTTTCATATAGTCATATGTACGTATAGTCCTTATGAGCGATCAGAAGGAAGTCGAAATATTATTTTAACCAGCAACTAAGTTAACTATAGAGGACCAAAACTACGCCTCCTAATATTGTATGCATAGACATACATTTGAGTTTCAAGAGCCAATAATCCAATTTTCTCATGGTTACATATGCGGGTTCGTCACTGAATTGAATGATTCTCAGAAACGTCCAATAACCTGGCATATTTTCCAGGTTATAATATATAAGTCAATATAGGGCTACGTTTGCTATATAATGCTACCCTATGCATTGTATGCTTTTAGATAGAACATTTTACTTAAACATAAAGTTATAGCATAGCTCTAGACATGAAATTTAATTCCCTTTTTATCACAATATAAAATTTTCTCAAACTTCTCCTTAGTTAGTACGTAACTGCGAGATTGATTTGCTTGGAAAATAATTAGGCTCGCTGAAATTTGCTCCTAAATTATTTACATGTTTTACTTTAGCTTGTTTTCAAGCCCCAATCGAAATATGTCGATTTTACTATCGTCTTCATAAGTTATTTCACTGTTTATATGACTATATGACGCATGCAAATATGTTGTGTTCAGTACATATGTATGAACATGTAGTTTGTATTAGCGACCAGAAAGTATTCCAAATATTATTTTAACTAGTCACTAACTTTAAGTAGACCGAGGACAAACGAAATTACGCCCCTTAATAACGTATGCACCTATATACATATAAGTCGTTAATTGGACCAAACAATTCGAAGTACAACACCTCCAGGTACAAATTTTCTACTTTTGGCATGGTTATGTATCCGGGTTCGTCACTGAATCGAATGATTCTTAGACGCGTAGAATAACCTTATTGTGGCGGCAGAAGGTCAAGCCCAGAGTCCCAATAAAGTTTTCTTCTCTATTCTATTCTGTCTAGTCTAGAGTCTCTGCCCAGGGTCCAGGCTGCTTGTGTTTAACTGTAAGTGATATATACAAGTGTTAAGCCCAATTTTTAAAATTGTCCAACATTAGTAACTTTGTTTTGAAACAAGTTCAAAATTCTGTAAAGCAATATGGCACATGTTCGTACAATGCGAATTCTTTCTCAAATCTGTTTTATTCCATTTGAGTTTGATGCCAAAACTCAAAAGATCCAAAAACCGAAATCCGTGTGGAGACTCTGTGTGTGGTACACCTTTGTGGTTACAAAGTTTGTGCTTTTTGCACACGTTGCAAAAACATTTTTCGTGCTGGTTCACGCGTCCCACAAAGATTTCAACTTTAATCACTTTTCTCTTCATATGTTGCTGGTTTCCAGGAGCGCAGTCAGTACTTTTTTTGACTTTAATATGATCAAGTACAGTGAGTGCATCTGCATTATATGGAATAAGGAAGGTTCTAGAGATGGAAATAGTAATAAATCGGACGGTTCTGCAAGAGGGACAAAGAGTCGTGAAATGCGACTTTGCTCCATGTCGAAGGGACCACCGTCACAGGTATCATACCTTTTGACATTGATAATTTATGTTTCTCTTTGCAACCCTATACACTATATGACGGACACATACTGTAGCATGCTAGGATTGGCGCTTTCGTATAATATGTACATCAGAATGTAGTCTTGATAAGCGATCAGAAAGAAGTCGAAATATTATTTTAACTAGTCACTAAGTAGACGGACGCGACCAAAATTACGCCCCTTGATTTTGTATGCATTGACAAACATGCGAGTCTCCAGGTACAATGTTCCAATTTTCTGGTGGTTATATATGCAGGTTCGTACCTGAATCGAATGATTCTCATACACTGAAAATAACCTAGGATATTCTTCATATTCCTATAACGTGCAAGTTGGGCTTTTGAAAGGTATGAAACTTCTGCAAAATAAGACTCGTAATACTCAATTTCTTACATGAACCGTATATTTTCTAGTATTACGCCCATGCTTAAACTCAAGCTTCTTTACCCACCGAAGTTAAGAGACTCGCGCAATATTACATACGCGCGTTCTTTTTAAACTTGAAAACATCCGGCATTTTTGAAATTAATAAAGTCTAGCAAAATTTTAGCCAATTGAAAGTGTGCACGAGTATAGGTAAATGCATAGTGACATAGTATATAAGGTTAAATAGATTACAGTGGTCGCCCCCTGCTTGTGTATCTGACCTTGTAACCCGGCGTAATATGGAAAACGCGCGTACTGCTCAATCTGCAAAACCTTTTTCGATTAGGAAGTATCCACGTAGTATTAGAAGATATACAGAACTTAATGTAAACGTATATGTACCCATATGCATTGTATGCTTTTAGATAGAATATTTCACCGAAACATATAAAGTTAAACCTCCAGACCTGAAATTTATTTTCTTTTTATCAGAATATTAAATTGTGTCAAACTACGCCGCTCCTTTATACCTAACTACAAAGTTGTCTTGCTTGGAAAACAATTAGGATGGCTTAAATTTGCTTTTAAAATATTGACATGTTTTTCTTTGGCCTGGTTTCACGCCCCAATCGAAATATGTCGCTATTGTTTTTATATGTTATTTCAGTGTTTATATGACTATAGAGCGCAAGCAAATATGTTAGGTTCAGTACATATGAACGTATAGTTTTTAGGTCTCACGTACCAAGTTCGAATGCACTTTGTACGAAAGTCTTTTGTACGAAGTTCGTTGTCCGAAAGTGTGTGCACGCTGTACGAAGTCTCTTTGTCCGACGTGCATTGTGTCCGAAGTCTCTATGTCCGACGTGCATTGTGTACGAAGTCTCTATGTCCGACGTGCATT
>JAQFZE010004977.1:0-10691 GCA_034695245.1 Dicyrtomina saundersi | reverse complement strand
TAACGTCCTTAAAAATAAAAAAGGCTAAAAATCAGCCTACCTTAAAGCCTACTTGGGAGCAGGCGCCTTGCCTAGCCAGGCCTTTTTTTTGTTAAAAAAGTCAAGCCTGCCTAGCCTTATGCCTTTTTAAGGGCCTTTTTATAGGCAAGGCGGCGATCATTGGTTCTTAGAGTGACATTGGCATTGGGTTGGGTGTTATCTAGGAGGGTAGTAAAGGATCGTCCATAAATGATACCACAGGTAGACAAAATGGGTTTATTTGGATATTGAAATCAATCATTGTTGAACAATGGTTAAGCTGATAAAAGGGAAGTCCTAGGGATCTTGAAATAGAAGTATTTCTATGACATCATTTCTTGACAACCCCTAATTTCTGTGACGTCTTTTGTGTATTATTCCAATAAAACCGTACAATACGTCTTACGCTTCCCTGTTGTGTGTCTACGTCAGCATGATAAAGGCTGTTTGCAGCAAAAATGGAAGGACATAATACAAAATTCAAATGTCATCATAAATAGAATGGAAAGTGTAGAAAGCAAATAACAAAGGACCCACGTAAACTGTGGTTAAATAACGTCCTTCTTTGTAAGCCACCAAATCTTTTAAAAAATAATATATAGGTCTAAATATAATGAATTATTTTTCCTTACTATATGAAGTGTACAGCAGTCACATACTTTATTCTATGAAAATCATTTACGCAAGAAATAAGAAAACGGACCGCAAATGTATAAATTTAAAGTGTTGACGAGGCTTAATTCCGCCGTACGCTTAGCTCTTAGCTCTTATAACTCACTTAAAAAATATTTTAAAATCCAGTTCCTGTTTTTCAAGGAAAATGTCAAAACTAAATAAAGTTGTAATATTATTCAAGTAATAATGACACGGACAATGTCAGCGCAAACTGTTAGTATCAAAGCTGACGGAGGGGAGATTGAATGGCGCTAAAATTTGAGATTTTTTGATAATGTAATTGTTCGACGATAATTAAGACGACAATGTAACAAGTTAACAATGTAAAATGTCCATTTATATGTTTTTGAATTGTTGCAAAATGTTTTTATTACATGTTTTGGTAAAAATGCAAAATGTTCTAATTCCATTTCATGTTTATGAAAACGTGCAAGATGTTCTATTTTCATGTTTTTGAACAGGTGCAAAATTTTATAATTCCATGTTTTTGAAAAGCGTAAATGATCTATTTACATGTTTTTGAAGCGTGCAAAATGTTCTAATTCCATGTATTTCAAAAGTTGAAATTGTTATATTTAAATTTAAATGCTCTGAAGAAATATTTGAATATTTGTGTAGATAGTTGATATTGCTTTTAGCTACAAATGGATATGGGTCATTTTGGTTCTTGACAGACGATATGTAAATTAAATTCATTGATAATTTCGCGTTTGTATGAATAATTAATGGTAAAAGGTATTTAAGTTCGTGAAGTAAAAACAGCTTAGACGCTTAATACATTAATTCCTAATGTTTATTTCACATAATGCAAGTAAAAATGAGCTTGCAGCACTGCAGTTGAGTTGAACTTCTCTCACAGGACTTTTAAAAACATGTTCATGGTTGCAAAAATAGCTTAGGTACTTTCTTATAAAAGGCAGTGTAATGCCTTGTGTTTCAAAATACAAGTTTAAAGCACTTCATAACTGCAAACAATTTAAGCTATTAAAAGATTTCTTTTTTAACTAAAACATTAAATTGTGTTAGGTATTGTTTCATAAAAGTACCGTATTACTCCAAATAGATCCCTGGGGGATATACGTGAAACTTTGCCTTGGACTCGGGATCTATTAGAGACCCGGGATCTATTGGAGACCCGGGATGAATGTTAAACTTCGTCCGAGACCCGGGATCTATTTGGAGTAGTACGATACGTAACATTGTGGTGAAATAAATCTGAAAATAAACGATACCTAAAAAAAAGTAGATATATAAAAGTCATAGCTAATGGACTTTAGTTTCTACATTATACATTGCACAAAACATATTCATAGCAAATAATTAAATATGTATTATTTCTATCATAAGAGCTTTAAAAGCTTTTTCCCTATGTGCATAATCACCATATTATGTATGTTTTTTACAAGCGTTTGATTTTGCTAAAAAGACCTAACTTTAGCTCAACTATTGAAATCGAAATATAAAGCATAATATTATACATAACTTACATTTAGTAGTAGTGTGGGTAAATGTGATCATCCCTTAATGTGATCAGTGGCCGCTGTTCAAATATTACCACCTTTAAAAAATCTTTACAACTAATATTTATGCAGCTTATACCCTGAACCTGAACTACATACCTTTACTTCTGATTTGAGCTTGTTTCCTTTAAAACTCTGGGTGTGTAAAATCATGAAAGTTTTGACTGCTTTTTTGAACATTTTTGTGCCGATCACATTTAAGACCCTACTTTTCTATTAACTTTATGTGTATATATGCTGATTGAGATTGATCACATTAAGGGCATTTTGGGCGATGTAAGACTTTCCGAATTTTTGTCGTACAATTACCTGTATCTCTTGCAACTTTTAATTTTTGTCACTGGGTATTGTTTGTGCACGTACATGATCAAAATATGTAGAAGCATAATCATAGCTTTTTCTTTAGTGTACGTTGGCTGTGTAAAAAGTTACACATTTTTAGATTTAAAAAAAATGAACCCGATCACATTTACGCGCACTACTACTTCTACTTCATAAAACACTTTTTGACTTTTAGTTTGCGTAACAAAATAATACTGTCAATTTAAAACCTAGTTGCAGTAAAGGGATAACTTCTATAGGTGGATTTGCTTATACTAAAGGTGATATACCTGTCTAAACATCATTAACTAATTTTCGAATTTAAGAATGAAAACTTATAAGTCCCTTCTGGTTGGGTCGCTAGCCTTTTACAATTTATTTAAAGGGAGCAGCACTGCAATCGTAAGGGGACTAGGTACTTTTGGGCGGAGCCCAGTTTACGATAATTTTGTTTTTGTCTGCTTAGTGATCCTGCATGCCAGTACTTTCTGTAGAAGTTTGCAAAGTTGCCAAAATAAATCATTTTTTTTTAACTTTGGCGCGTGATTGTGAGCGAACGGCGAAAAATGCAATTGAGTTACTTTGGATCTGTAGCAATATTAACGAAGTGCGGTCTAATTTATTGTAGGTATGGTTTTAAAAATCGGGATAGTACACGTGGCGTGGTTACGTGGTTCCCTTGTTAGATGGAACTGAGTGAGTTTTTAACTGTGTGAAGCGTGGCAAGATGCACTTTGAGGTTATTTTTACTACCTATCTACCTACATTATTTACCGATATTTTAAAATATTGGATCAATTTTGATGTGGGATATACCACTCGAATGGTTTAATGATTAGTGGGTTCCAAATAACTGAATTTTGCTCAGTTTATTGAAAAACAGTTTGTATTTAATTTAACTGTTACATTTTTGTTTAAATTTCATCAAAAAATTGTTTTATGAGCGAAAGGCCGAAAACAAAAATATCGTTTCCTTAGTTTTGTAACGGCTTTAAAATGATGTATTAATTATTAAAATCGGTTAATATTGAAAACAAATTATGAAAATTGTTTTAATGGAATGTATTTTTATATTTCTATCATAGTTTGCGCTTTTCTAATTCAACCAAAGATTCATCTTCATTTTTGTTTTAATTGTTTCTTTAAATTATTTACAATGATTATATCCTATTTATTTGTTTTGTTTGGGTTAGTTCGTTAAGGAGGCTCAGGGCCGGATAAAGAAAGTAGCCAGCGCATGCATTTCCCGCTGCCTGAATTTTCAAAATACATGTATGTAAATGAAACATTTTGAAGTTTTTAAAAGCATGTTTAAAAAAATTTGACTTTTCTAAAACAATGCAAATAAATTTATTTACACATTTCTAGAACATGGAAATAAAACATTTTCCACTTTTCTGAAAACATGCAAATAGAACATTTTATACTTTTTCAGTCAAGTAAAAACAACATTGTGCACTTTTCTAAAACATGTAAATACAAATTTTTGCTTTATGTACTAAAGAAAATCATCAATACAATCAAAATGGTGGGTTTTGTATTTAAACAAATTCCTGCCTAAAATCAAGTCCTTCGTCCGGCCCTGAGGAGGCCTAAATATGTCATGCACATGATGTCATTTTTAATTGCATTGGAATTTTCATTTTTATTTTTTAGTTTAAAACATTAGGCCTGTATAATCTTCTTAAACCCCTACCTAAATAGGTAGGTACATTTAAAAATTAATTAAAGTTTTGTAACACAGCATTAGTAGCTGCATATGATCTGTTGCACATTGCCCCTTAATTGTTAAAGTACCTAAGTACTAAGTAATTACCAGCCTTAACGAAACGCAATAGAGTTAGTGATTAATAGGATTGCAGGAGCACCAATCTTATTTCGTATTATGTTATATGAGGCGCTGTAATTGAGGGCAGGGTCAAATTTTGTAGACTTTCCATAAATAAAGTTACACCTGAGGCTGGGGTCAAAAGCAAAATGACACGATTATTCACAAATAACGTCATACTAACAGATGTGGTCTTTCGCAAAAATGAATGGCAAAGGATTGGTACACCTTAGGCCTGAAGACAATCTTGAGCTTGCAGCTAATCTACGAAAATAAACACACCGAACACACGTACCAGTTAAAACAGCTAAGTAATTATTGAAACCTAATTACATAACCCGCAGTGTATGCCGAGATTTCAGCATCATGAAAGTGCCAATAATTTGTGCATGGGTAACACTGGCTCATGCCAATATTTTACCAAGTATTATCCACTAACTTTGCCATTAACTAGTAAATTAATAAGTTGAATGCATGATTAAAATAATAACATGAAAAATGAAAACTGAAAAAAGTAAAGAGTATCTATATCTATATACATGTGACTGAAGTTACTGGAATAACCCGCCTTTGGTTTGTCCTTGCATTAGCTGAGCATTTGAAGTGAAAACGCGGTAAATGTAAAATATTTTAGATTTAATAATTAATTATTATTTATTATCACTATAAACTAATATCCTAATCTCTGAAACTCCCATTTCTCCACTCGTACTCGTACTCTCCTTGTGTTGAATAAATTTTAAACTTCTTCTGTGATTATTTACTAATTACAATGGGGAGGAGTGCGGAGGTCAAGTGCTGTTTGTCAAGTGTAAAACCGTGAAGCAGTGAACCGTAAAAATACTCTGTATTTCCCATTTTTAGAAAATATTGCACAATTAGCAGCACTAAAAATTCATAAGATTTTAGCTCAGTAGGTAGGAGCCTTTACACTTTTAGACTATCTCTCAATTTGTTTATTATCTTACTAAATGATTTTTTGAGGTTTTCTTTTCAAGTTCCAGGGGTGTGGGCTTTCTTCGACAGTTTTCAAATAGATATACTGCGACTGCCGCTAATGATCAAATGCATTAATTATTATTTGATTACTGATACAATACAATTCAATCAGATCATAATATATAATGGGTTCAGCATTTCCAGTTTCCAAACTTGCAGGGATTTTGATTAAGCAGTTAGCAAAACCTTTGGCTAACGTGGCTAAAGCTCGAGCAAAAACTAGTCCATTTTTTCGAAATTATGTTTGTATGCCACCTGCTCAATGTAAGTTCCTAAAGTTATCAAATAAATATTTAATTGCATCAATTGTGTAGTGTGGGCAGTGTGTGCATTATTTAATCGCGAGTTAAATAATAATTTGAAATCATAAAACTTGTTTGGATTTAAAAAATGTTCTACTTACATAGTCTATCACTGGTGTGAAGTAAGGATGAGAATGTGGACGATGAATCTGGGGAAACCAGTAAACATACCAAAGATGAATGAAGCAAGGGCAATTGAATTGGGTGCTGAATTAGTTGGGGAAACAGTCATATTTGCCATTGCTGCGGGTAAAATAATATTCTATCATAACAACAATTCATCATGCTATTTAAACTATTATCATAACAAAATACTTTTTAAAACTAACTATGGTAAATAAATATGATAATAATCGGATCTGATATGTAACTGATCCGATCCGATTTGTGTACATTAACGGATCGTATAACAAAAAAACCGATCCAATTCTTTATCAAAATTATCCGAAATCCAATTTTCCGATCCAACTAATCAGCAAGAAATCATAAGTGTAGTACATAGTACATTTTGAAATATTATTTCTTATATTTATGGGATCAATAATAGTTAATTACAGTTTTATACTTTTTTAATAGTAATTCTCATGGCAGAGTATGTCCGAAGTTCAAGGAAAGAAGCGGCTAAAGAAGAAGAAAGGAAACAAGAGATGCTACGAATTCATTCAGAATTGAAAGAATTATATTTTGCAAAAGCTAAGCTAGAAACAGAAGTACAAGAGTTGATCCGAGTCCTCCATGAGAATGCATCTAAGAAATCTTGGTTTAATCCAGGTATTCCTAATATCAATTCCATACCTGACCATCATCGAAGTAGAGCGGTTGTAGTAGAAAATTCTACTGGATTGTTTTCAAGCATCAATACTGTCGTATGGAATGCTGTAGAGCTAATACTTCCATCTTCTGAGGAGGTTACTACTAAAGATATCGCCAGCGCTAAATATAGTGATAATCAAGGTAATGAGTCGTCAACGTCCCTACCGCCGTCCGCATCGGTGACATCTGCATTACCAACTAATTCAACGAAAAGTCAAGACAATAATGCGTCCTGTAAAGAATTCAATTACGAATCTACATCAGGTTCAGCAGCAACGCCGCAACTGTAGAAATTTTTGTGTAAAATTGAAATCTTTTCAATTTAGGTACTTATTACCACTTTCATCATATCGTCGGTGAAGAGCCAAAATGCCCCATATCCAGTTTAATAGTTAAAAACAATATCCAGTGTCTACTAAATTACTCAAATATGTCTAAATAGAACATTATGGAGTTTTCAAAAATATGTAAATAGAACATTTTCTATTTTTTTAAAACGTGTAAACAAAACATTTTACATTTCTGTTAAACATGTAAATAGAATATTACGCAATTTTCAAAATATGTGAATACATTGTTATGCAGTTTTTAATACTGTGTAAACAAAAGATTTAACGCTTTTTAAAAACATGCAAATCGAACATTTTACATTTTTTTTCAAACATGTTAATAGAACATTTTACGCTTTTATTCAGAAACTTGCAAATTGAGCATTTTACAATTTTTAAAATTGTAAAAATAGAACAATTCACACTTTTCAAAATCTCGTAATTATTAACATTTTACGCATGTTTCTCAATTTTTTTATGACATAGCTCATTTTGATTCCTGCTTAAATAGGATATGGGTCATTTTGGTTCTTCGCAGACGATATACCACTTATACTTATATTATATATGCCAGTAATTATATATACCAAAATGTGCCACAAAAAAAGTGTATTTACCGGTGCCGGTATTTGCCATTGAATTTACCACAGTGGTATGTACATATTTACTGCTTCGGACGGAACCCTCATGAAATTGAAACGTTATTTTGGGAATTCATGGGATTGCAATTCATTGTTAGTCAAAAAGGGAACGTGTGCACAAATGTTATAGTTATTATAGTTAGTTACATTAGTAATAGGAGCGCCACGGGACGTTTTACGCATTTTGATTCCATAGCAACATAGTATTTAGAATTTACAGTATTATTTGTATTTTAGTGAATGATGACTTCTTAGAATTAACCGTTCATTCCGGTTTAGCCAGTGACGAAAACGATATTTAAATTACTACAAAAACACAAAGATAACTACTCGCATTTGAGCCGTACTTAATTCATTTTTAATAAACACATTGAAAACACACATTTTACAAAAATAGTATGAAATTAAAAGCAACAAAAAATACAATCAAATAAAATTATGTAAATTCAGTTCTGTAATTATTGGTAATCGAAACTCCGTAGTTTCGATTTGCATTTGAACTGAGCGTTTTATTAAACAGTAGAATAAAAGTGATTCCTTGATTCGAAACGCGTACCTAATTAAATACTATTAATACTGCATTTTTGTAGATACTTTTGAACGAACAAAAAAAATTTTCACTTACAAACCGTAAAAAAAACTTCATTCATTTTCATTTGCATATACTTAAGTTATTAAAGTATTACAACAAAACTTCTTACAATTACAGATTACATATCACTGTACCATATCGTCTGTGAAGAACCAAAATGACCCATATCCATTTGTAGCTAAAAACAATATCAACTATCTACAAAAATGTTGAAAAATGTTTTGAAAGCGTTTAAATAGAGTATTTTGCACTTTTCAAAAGCATTTAAAAAGAACATTTTGCACTTTTCAAAAATATGTAAATAGAACATTTCACACTTTTCAAAAAATGTGTAAATAGAACATTTTGCACTCTTCCAAAATATGTAAATAAAACATTTTGCAATTTTCAAAAATATGTAAATAGAACATTTTGCACATTTCAAAAATATGTAAATAGAACATTTTGCACTTTTAAAAAATATGTAAATAGAACATTTCATACTTTTCAAGGACTGTGTAAATAGAACATTTTGCACTTTTCAAAAACATGTAATTACAACGTTTTATGCTTTTCCAAATCTCTTAAAATTAATATTTTACGCATGTTTCTCATTTTGTTTACATGACATAGCTCATTTTGATTCTAGCTTAAATTGGATGTGGGTCATTTTGGTTGGTTCTTCACAGACGAGGTTTATAAAACTATTTAAACTTTAAGAATTAATAATAAACCGAGAATATTAACCACTAATTACATTTAGACCGAAAAGTTTATTGATAGGTGTCATGAAGGAGGGCATGTGACGCAAGTTTAAACTCCGCCTTAAATGCAGCACCACACCCTTGGACTGTACATTTAAAAGGTGTTCCCACAATATGAATAGTATTTATATGCCGCACCATATTTCTTTTTCGTGAGAATGCCTGCCCACAATGTGGGCACTTGTGAGGACGAGGGACAGCACTAATAAAAAGAGATTGTTTTGAACTATTATCCTTCTTCACTGTATTTCCAGTTTTCACTTTTTTGACATTAAGATGGTCGTGTTGGGATTTGGGAAGTTTAAATGAAATTGGCAGGGGTGGACCTGGGCTTGACCGGGTAACCTTATTAGAATGCGTGGTGGTCACGTGGGAAGAAAGTTGGAATGGTGTTAAACATGCAAAACGACAGAGTAGAAATGTACATTTAAAAGGTTTGGGGGAGGAGTCTGTCTCTGGACCAATAAGCCGAAAAGGGTCATGAATTTTGGAATGTTGGACAAGGCGCTCCTTTACCTTAAACGAGGCATAACACCCTTCAAACCCGCATTTAAAAGGAATATCAAGCAAGTGAATTGTTCTTATGTGTCTCTCCATGTTTCTTTTTCGTGAGAATGCTTTTCCGCAATGAGGACAGGGGTAAGGACGCTCCGCACTGTGAAATTCAATTAAATGACCTTTGAAACCAATTTTACTTGAAAATGTTTTAAAGCAGCCTTGACGTGGGCATGTGAATGGACGGGAATCGCGACCGTCATGGGCATGGGTGGTCGACAGCATTGCGCATGCGTCGTCACCCTCCATCGCAGATTCTTCAGAATTAAGAGGTTCATCGCCAAGAATCCATTCCGTTTCAGCTGTTGCATCGGTGCATCGTTCGGTCTCCGTCTTGAAGTCAGTCTCAAAAATTTGCTCATCGTTCGGAATCGAAATCGGAATCGGAGTTGGACTTCGAGAAGTGTCTTTGGTTTCAGTGCTAAACTCTACTAAATCACATTGAAGATGCTCTAGAGGATCACAATTTGCATCGGTGACGTTGGTGGTCAAGCTGCTGCTTCTTGTTGAAGTGGCTACAGGTAAAGTCGAGATCCTCAGTTCGTGGTATTTTTCGTTAGTTTCTTCAGAAAAGTATAATTCTGGTTCTTTTTTGATTATCTCGAAAACTATTGTATCTGTTTCACTAACGATTCGGCTGGCACTACTTGCACTCGCTGGAACCAGACTTGTGTTTTTATAATTTTCTGAAATTTTGTAACCTTGCCGCCTAAGTGAATGTGGCTCCGGTTCATGTTGTTGTTCTTGAAGTTGTTGAAATTCCGTGTGAGAAAGCTTGTCAGCTATATCGACATCATCCAAACTGTAATTCAGAATGGAAACCCGTTTCACATATTAGTATAAATTCAGACTTAAAAGTTACGAACAATGTGTAATGTGTTTAATAACAGGCATCGCTAGTGAAGGCTCAACATGGCATATAACCATCCAATTTAAACTATGTAGGTACAACTAAAATTAGCTACAGTAAAAACACTAAATGAGATAGATGCGTAAAATGTTAATTACTAGGTTTTAAAAAGTACAAAATATTCAATTTATTACACACGTTCTAGAAAAGCGCAGTATTTTGCACGTTTTCTTTTTTAAAATGTTCGAAACGGTTCGTTACCAAGTTTTTGAAAAGCCCAAAAAGTGTTATTTTACATGCTTTTAAAAATTGCAAAATGTTCTATTCACAAGTTTTTGAAAAGATATCTCACAAGCCGACCAGAGCATGCATGTGGTATAGAATTAAAAGTTGCAATTTTAGTAGTAGTAGAGTGCGTATATGTGATCATGCCTTAAGTGTGATCAATGGCTGATGCTAAAACACAAGCTGCATCAGAAATACTTTACTAGCCGGGAATGATAGC
>JAQFZE010004976.1:0-10691 GCA_034695245.1 Dicyrtomina saundersi | reverse complement strand
ATTTAAATTCAAACACATTACATGTAGTACATTTGATTTTAAATTGTCTTCTTATTTTACTGAGAGAGAGAGGGGGGAATGGTGGACAAGAAGTTTGAATAGTTTATTTTATTTATTTATTTTTTGAATTTTCTTACAGAAACCGAAAACCGAGAACGTGAAGGATAAGGAAACAACTTCAAAGTTGAGAAAGACTAATTGAATACAAAAAGTTTCGTGAAAAGTGAACTATAATTTTCAAAACTGAGAAAAAAATCGTGGAAAATAAAAAGTGATATTCAGTGATTAAATTGTCTATTTGAAAGAAGAAGACAAAGCGGAAGACAAATAAAATTTTAAAAAAAACATTTATTGTTCACCACATGTGCGTGGGTTCTGTTGGCAGATTTAAGGAAATCCATTCATTTGTGATCATTCAAAAACTATATAGTGTGTTATCTAACTTTTAAAACGCAATCTTCTTGTATACCAGACTCCACTATATAAAGAGACACGGCAGTTGAACAATTTTACATGTACGCAATATATACTAAAGTGCGGAACTTAAAACTCTGACTGTAAAGAGTCATTCTTCATTATTTTTAAAGAGTCAAAAAAAAAAATTCTAGAAACTGAATCACACTGAGCATTCAACAAGTTGTCTTTATTTCTAATTCAGAAAAGACACACAAGAACCAACACCAGAACCAGAACCAGAACAGACTCAGTCAAGAAAGGGAGAGGATAAGAAAACAAAACAAGAAATATAGTACCGATATAACTGGGCTTACTATTCCTATATATATATTTTCTAATTACTACTGGATTTAAATTGGTGGCTCTCGTGTGTGAATTTCAACGTGTTTCAACGTACGACTCAACAAGGAGAAGAAGGGACAGAAACAAAAAATAAAGTAAATTGCAAATTACATAATTTCAAGTTTCCCTCCTTCCACAGTTTACACACATCGTTTTTTTTTTCGTCTTTGTTTCCCATTGACTTTTACTTCTGTTGTTGAGAGAGAGATACTTGATTTGAGATAGAAAGAAAGAAGGGGCAGAATATAGAGAGATATTCTGTCTGTTGTAATTCCCCTAAAAGGAAATCCGGAAGTGCTCGTTTCGTTGTGACTTCTCAAGTACCATTTCTTCCTTTCATCCTTTTCCACACTGTCAATTGTATTTGTAAATTGTCTTGACTTTACATTATCATCTCATCCGACAATCCAGACTCAAAACCGTCTACAGCAATCTCGACCGTCCTCTGCCAAAACCCAAATTATCTCAGTGTCTGTGAACACCTCTAACTGAATATACATAGACGCCAAGAGGGAGAAGGGAAACAGCTGTGGTGAATCATTGACAATTAGAGTTGAGAACAAGATCGTGCGGAGTTCCAAATTAATCTCATTTATGATTTTCATAACATCAACATAATATAATCAAACTTTTGTGTGTGTTACACATTCTACACACTTGACTGTATAAAGTGCATTCGTACATGCGGGGGTTGAAAGGAGATCAACAAGTACGAGCAGAAAGGTTGACCAAGACAGAAAAAAACATTTCTTAGACAGGAAGTAAATCATTCCAATAGGAATCAATTGGACAGAAATAAAAAGTGAGAGGGAAATATTGAAGTTTGAAGGAGTCTCTCATAAAAGTTACCGACATAAATCTGTGACAAGTTTGGAGTGAAGAGAGAAACTTTGAGAGTTTGTAGTATAAACAGTTTGTCTTAAAAATTTTAAATTTTTAAGGCAAGGGCAAGGAATTATTTACTGGGTTGTTTGACGTGGAATGCAGTTCAGTGCGTAATATGGCATCCCCACAAATGTACGATACAGGGCTGGAGAACCTGAAGAAGGCCGCCCTCACAGTCAAAGTCCGTTCATTCCTCAGTCAGAATGGAGAGATTGACCCGGCAGATTTAGAAAATCCGGAACTCTCCCTCGATCTCCAGTCCCTCATTGATGATCCCAACTTTGAGGTGGGTGAGGGTCTCTTCCCGGAGCTCCTCCATCATCATGAGAAGAACAATGGGAAGGCGGAGTACTCACAGTTGACCACACGGAATGGTCATGGACAAAATGGTCATGGGGTGAATGGATTCAATCGTAATCCCTTGGCATACATGCCGCAACCCGTTCATGGTGGCTCTAGTTTTAATACCAATAATAATAACAATAACAATAATAATAACAATAATAATGATGGAAGTATCCTGGTCAAAGAGGAGCCCATGGATCATCGTCGAATTGACTTCAATGCGAATGCAGTCAGCTCCACAGACCCCAACCCATACTCGAATTACTCAAATACACTGTCCAACGTGACCTCACCGAGTAGCAGCAGCGGAAGTAGCCAGAGCTACAGTCCCAATGCCTACATACATCATCATCTCACCCCGGCCACCATCCCGACTGGGAGTGATGGAATGGGGGGAGGGAAGGGCTCCTTGAGCTTCAACGGCAAAGGGCTCCATCATCATCACCTCTCCTCCAAGAAACTCAAGAATGTGGACAAGGGAAGCGACGAGTACAAACGACGACGAGAGCGAAATAATATTGCTGTCCGTAAGTCCAGAGAGAAGGCAAAGATCCGCTCCCGTGAGACAGAAGAGCGCGTCAAAATCCTGGCCAAGGAAAATGATCGTCTTCAAAAGAAGATTGATCTCCTCAGTGAAGAACTCACCTTCCTCCGGTCATTCTTCTCCAATGTGGGTGGACTCCCTGAACAAATCCATCGGGAATTCAATAAACACCTTGAGACCTTCCAACATCATCACATTCAAAACGGCATACAGTAAGTTTCCATTTTTTCAAGTTTTTTATTTAAAATAGTATTTAGTATTACTGCTTGTAGTTACTGTTCATAGTCTTCGCATAGCATTGCCGTACGATTCCCGACTTTAGCTCCATTCCAGAATTCTGTACGACTTTGAAATGTCTTGTACTCGTTATTTTCATAAAAATTCTCTTTAACTTTTGATTTTGTTCCCAGTCATTTTTGTGAAATACTAAATTTATTTCCCGCCAAGAAATCTGGAATAAATTAGTATCAATATAACGACATTTACATTTTAAAATTTTGTTTTTGTTTTTGACTTGTCATTCGTGAGACATCATTAAATGAGAATGCATAAAGGAAGGTCAGGTACGCTCTACTATAGCTACATACTGGCACTGGTGTTGGATTATAATTATTCCGGCTATTACATGTACACAGCTCTCTTGTCCTTTCAATTAGTTTACAATTCTTATCGTAAATTGTACGTAGACGGTAGACACAAGTCGGAGTCGGGGTGGGTGGGTTCTCTCTCTGTCTGTCTCTACTTCTTGCACCCTTCACCCTATCTCTCCCTCACCACCTCTACTAATGACTATATCTATATCTGTACTCACTTACGGGATAATGGGCTCCGTCTCAAACTGATACGGACACTAACTATTTCAATATAGAAATAAAAACTAAAACGTATGATATATAGAGACACTAATACCTAAATTACTCACTAACCCAGAACTGACATACATGTAATAGCTTGTGCAGCATTTGCTAATCGTATAAAATACCTCTTCCGCTTTATAACTTTCCTCTTTGATTGACCGTCCGGTCCCCGTTTCTCTGTTGCTTTCAGTCTGCAGTAATTAAAATATCTCAAGAATCCTGTACTGTAATATCCTGTCCAGTTCCCCAATAAGAAGACGCTGATGATGACTGTTGAATGATGATGATGACGATGATGATGATGATGGGCTGGTTGCGTTTGCGTTCACGATTCCGACTCCGATTGTCCTGAGGATGTTCTTCTATACTCTTCACAAAGTCTCCACTTATTCACTACTTCTTTCTACTTCTTCATCCCCCCTTCTTCCCTACTCTCCGTCACACTCTACAATAGCGTCACCGCACGTCTGTCCGTCTGTCTGCATGGATGGATGGAGAAGAGATGGGATCGTCACCGCTCCGGATGAAGATGTGAGTCTGTCAGATACGATTCTTCACTATACTCAAATTGTACCTGTAATTAGAAACCAAAATACCATTTTCAAAAACACCTACGCCCATTACTGTCCGCGAGGAAACAAAATCAAAATCAATATCAAATCAAGTCACCCCAAAAAGAAGCTTCAAAATGTTGAAGGACAAGAAGGAAAAGAAAATTCTCATCCTGACACATAAAATAGTAGAGAAAATGTTCTTATTACTCTCAGTTTTATTTTATTTTTTTGGTTTCTTTTTCTGATTTACTCGTTTCTTCGTTGTATATTTGTACACATGTAAAAAGTGTGAGGGCCAAATATAATGTGTAGACTTTAGACTGTAGTAGGTACTATTGTGGGACAGAGTGTGAAAAGTGAAACTGAAACAATGAGATGCATGCCTGTTGACGGGACGTATTAATGATTTGTTTCCCGCTGAATTTCACGTCTGTCATCTTTATGTCTCCGTCATCCACATAATATATAGATATATGTAACATAATAACACACGTGAAATCTTTAGGTATGTCATGTCATATGGTACACGTAATACACTATAAATGAGTAGCAGCTCCTCTTTCAAACAAAGACAGACCAAAATCAACATTTTTTAAGAACTTCATCCCATTCTCTCATTCACATTACACTTCTTATTCTTCGTATATATAATTTTTCCTTTTCTACATATCTTCTTTTTTTTTTCATTTTGTTCTCCTTTTTATATTTTACTATCCTAGTTTTTTTTTTCTAAATGCAGTAGTATCCCAGTCAGTTAAGTTACTGCATAGTAATTACATAGAGGCACAACCATGTGTTGTGTCTAACTTCTACACTACAATATATTTATGTGGTAGTTGGTGGGAAAATAGTCAAAGTCAAAAAGAGCATAATAATTATAATTGGTACAGGTCGGACGAAAATTGACCAGCAGTTTCCATGTCTTGTCCCGTGTCGTCTTGTCTCTCTCTATTAGATATAATTACTTATTATGTAGCTTTATCTACAAGTCTAATTATTCTATAAAATCGTATGGTATTTTGTGTGTATGTGTGTGTGTGTGACTGGTCTCTTTTTCTCACTCTGTACCTATGTATATCTACGTAGGTACTATATGACCGTTAGCATGAGTGGTTGTCTTCGTCTTACACGCTAAGCTCCTATCTTTCCGTCTGTCTGTCTGTCCGTCTACCTGAGTGACTGACTGAGTTTTTACAAGTTTTAAAAGAAGGAACGCATTTACTCCGCAAACGTCTTGCATATCATCACTTTCGTTATCACTAGATACCACAGTTTCGTACTGGACTTCCAATCCTTCCGTTTTATTATTATTATTATTAGTAATATTAATCTTCCCGATACAAACGTTCACACATACGTACTCTATAGTATAGATAGTATAGCCGCTACTACATATTATTATATAAAATACGGAACACAGATTGAACTGTTGTGACTATAGGTACCTCCATTGATAAATAGAGAGTAATTACAGGAAACAAAACTAGAACAGCAGAACATAACATAACAAACCTGCTCTGTTTGTTTTAACGGCTTCAGATACAAGATGGCAGGTAGTTTATGGAAAGTATCGAAACAGCATAGTATAGCCCCTTTAGACTGTTGACATTTCATCAAATCCAAATTCAGATCTGTAAAATTGTAACCAAGACCAAAGAAAATTCTATATTATAGAAGATTTTTATGATACGGTGTTAACAAAATAGAGACAAGTGAAAACAAAAGTCATCATTTTACATAGTAATTTGGACCATGGAATTATTTCTATATGCACATATGTAGCTGCATATCTCTGGACTTTAAGACACTGCGGTGACTCATCTCCCCACCCAAATAAAAGGGGTATGACTTACCATGGTGGGTCTTTAGTGGGAGCGTTAGCGCATTATATGCACGTACACACACACACACAAACACATATGATAGATAGTCCTAGAAACAGAAACTAATGCTCCAGTACTACAGGTAGGCACACACTATAGTGAGAATGATGCACCACACTGATGAGGATGATATTGGTTCGTCATGGGAATGAGAAATACAAAAGGGAAAAATGGAAAGATATAATAATACAATGTAGCAGGCTATACATACATATATAATTACATCCACAACAAATCCATGTAATTTAAAAAATTAATATATAGGGAAAAAAAAATTATGAAAACATATTAAATATTCATATAATTGTGTATCGTGTTAATTTATACAATGTCTACATATATGTTGAGCTGAACTGAATACAATATAAAAGTAAAGGAAACTTCATGTTTTCCTTTCAATTTTACGAATATAATATAAATGTATAATTATATATATATATACAATACAATACATACATAATTTTAGTTCATTATGATATGATGGTACGCTGTGTTTTAGTACTTACATGCATCCACAGTACGACTTGCATGTCTATTTAGTTTTGTAGGCTTTCAAGATTTTAATTACAAATTATTCTTACAATGACTATAGTTTATACATAATAATTATATGATTTAGAATCGTAGATCCACTCTAGTGATTTTTTTTTTTGATTTTTATTTTGTAGCGAGATTGTGAATGATGAATTATGAAGTATGATTTTTTGATTATTTTTTTTTGTGGTGTGGAATGTTCAAAAAACGTTCTTGGAATTATTTTGTGTGTACAATTATTATTATTATACAGATATGTATATGAACCCACACAATGTCATCAAGTACTTACTACATTTATTACATTACATTACATTATTATGATGATGATGATAAGCTTAAGTTTTTAGACGTTTAGATATTTTTACAGTGATTAGTAATACTATACATTTACAACTACATATTATTATAATTAGAGTGCGTTTTATTATTTTTGTGTACATAGAAATACATTTATTAATGAAAATAATTTTAGTCTAAGGGTACAACACGCGCACACACGCAGTCCCATCGAATCCAAACCTCAAAATCAAAATATATCCAAAAACCACAATTCAAAGGGTAAAAAATAAACATCGATATCGATATATAATTATATATAAATATCTATTACTACTATACATAGATATACCCACTGCGTGTGAGTCTCGTAGATAACTAGCTATACACTATATACATACCTTATACATAGATATAATATTAATTATGGATACTACATTATGTGTATGTCTTATTGAGTCCTGATCATGATTTGATAATGTTTTGTTCAACGTATTTAGAGAGACCGACAAAAAAGTTGAGCAGAGAGAAAGAAAGAGAGAGAGAGAGAGAAATTTTTATTTTATTGTGACGTTTGTACTTCTCTTCAGCTTACCTTTTATTATTATATTACCTATACATAATATACTTAACATTATTACAACAACAATAACTTACAGAGGATATACAGTTATTATTATTATTTGTATATTACTTATGTAGTACTAAGTATTTTATTATTAATTAGAACATGTACACGAATTCACGAACTTACGAATCCTTACGTAATAATCATAATCATCGTATACACATACAATATTTACCTAATAAAGTATCACTATCATCAGTGTAGATTATATAAAAATGTCTCTATTGTATCTCTTAGATTTTTTTAAATATCTATATACACATATTCCTATATGAATCCGCATGAATATATCATAACCATTACTTATAGGTATACAGTATCTTGTCGTTTATCTTTTTTTTTGTTTAGAGATACTCAATATATACTTATGTGTGTATCGATTATCGGTATCGGTATCGTATCATCAATAAGAGTTACATTTGTATGCTAATCACCTCTAAAGAATAATTTCGGTGCATATCTACGTTACTATTATCCCTACGAAAACTGACCTGCTGCAGATGCTACTCTGAAATAGATAGAGTGACAAGCACAAACTTCAAAATGGTCAAATATCGTTCTACCGAACCAACCAACTGTGTGCATAAACTATAAAGAAGACAGACCGTATAAACACTCTCGACGTTACACTTGAACACTTCATAAAATGTGGGAGGTTTCACACGTATTATTAACTATTATGATTCACCCTCTTAACAATGAACACTATACAAACACAAAGTTTAAGCGGGCTTGCTGCACATACTTATTATCAGGATCCGACACATTAATGTCACACTCCATATGTAAGTGAGTGCACCTATGTAAAAGTGTGACTGATCGGAATGGACACGGTGGCAAATAGTCCTTAAATAATATATATTGTTGAGTGCACACCAAGAAATTTACGTTAGAATTAATTAATTTTTTTAGACAAAGTTCTCATTCATCTTGCACCAAAGATAATTTTTCATAAAAAGCTATAGAGACTTCAACATAGCATTGTACATATACTATGCCTATACAAATAGGCTATAGTACAATAATTGTTTCCCTCAACCCCAATGTTAAGGTACACCCCTGCTGTACACACAGATGTACTTAAATTAAATACCAAATTAATAAATTGTAAAAGTGTCAAGAATGTATCTGTTTGTACTAGCGATTGGCTATTGTACTGCTATCCGTAAGATCAACGTGTAGACAAAAAATGTTTAAAGACACTTACATAAAAATAGTTAGGTATATAATTAGTTTGTGAACTAATGTTAAGAAGATAAATCTAAGCAACTTATGATACAAAATTGTGTAATAGAATATGGATATACATATTACAATTTAAAATTAAACCTAAATGTAGACAACAACTATTTAATGAGATCTCCTATATAATGATTCATAAATTTTGTTTGGCAGCAATTTATGAGTATGTAACATTTACCTAAATTTTGGATATTCCCGAGAATATAAGTAGTTTACTTTAGATCATTTCCATCCCCCATTTTGATTTCTGAAATAGGTACATAACAGTCTTGATTAACAGTATAGTATTTTTAATAATGTATTGATTTCTATTTCTTTATACATCAAAATCCGATTTTCATCTAAACATATAACATAGTAAAAACGTAAAATAGATACCTATAAATATAGCAAGTAATTGTATGTATGTAGAACAGTGATTAAAAGATAAGTGATAAAAGTTTTTTTGAAGTATAATTATGTAAGTGTAATTTAACTCGCGCTCGTAGATATCGATCGAGCGTCAAGCGTAAATTGCTGCTTTGTCGTTCAAATCTTTACTTTTGAGGTAACCATTCTGTGAATTTTTTTTCTATATAATTGAATGACATAAGACCAGGACCATTTTAAGTGTTCCCTGTGGTCGTATTTGTTGTTTTGGAAAAGCATTATATTCCTTCCATTTAATATATAATAGATATAAACCTTTACTAGTACATTAATTTACAATGAAATAAATACATAACGTTCATTACTTCCTATCAAATTTTGACTGTGTTCAGTTCTCATTATAATTTTCTTTAAAAAGTTTTGCATTCATGGCCATGGGTTCCTGTCTTCGGATGCACTCACGAACGCTTCATGCAAAATCCAAAAAAAACCAATAGTAGCTACGAAGACGACCAAAAACAGAAAAAAACGACATATTTGCCATGCATATTTACTGGAACTGGAACTGCGGCAGCCCGCCTATGCCTTTTATGAAACGATTAACCGTGAAGCTTCCTTTTTTTAGTATTTTCATAATTTTTATCATAGTCATGTATATAGGCATATCGAAGTACAGGATTTTGATTATACGCTGATAAAGTACGTTAGCAAAGCATAGTTCAACAGACCATTACAATACTATTGAAACATAATACTATGCTCCTATCGTAAAAGATGGATATAATTGCATTATAAACTGCTAATACACTCTGATATTCTGAGGCAAACCAGGTACCTAAGCAAATCTAATAATGTAGAAGGAGAAAAAGTGAGCGTCGTGAGTGCATATTTACCTGTAGAATTCAGACTGCAGGACTCTGAGTACAGAGACATAATCATACGATGAGGGTGAGAGCCACAAGTCCGTACGTGTTAACTCAAGGCAGAAAATACTTGTAAAGTTCAAGAAAAGTTTAAAGATACATTTCAATGAAGCTGACACTTCTCAGGGTGTCTGTCATCTGTTGTGTGCCTGTCTATCATGAATCTTGTTCTTCTTGTCTATACTCCGCATGGTGTGTGGATTCCGTCTCCTATGGATTCCTGAGTCGGTTGGTTGTTTTGTTTTATTATTGTTATTTTGTTGGTTGACTTGTCTCAGGCCAAGAGTTGTTTGCTGAACGCGCTCCCTAATAAGCATGTTAATGTGATTACTCAAACTCTGTAATTGTGAATGACTCGCATGAGCAATGGCGTGTGACCATCGAACCGGGAAGTCGTGCGTAAATATAACATTTTGTTCCATTTTTCTTCACAAAAAGTTACTACGTTTACTTACCTACTCACTCATGATTATTATACGCACGTCCCTAGTTTTTTACACTATATATACAGCATCAACCATCAATTGCTACTTCATCAATTCATTTTCATTATGTACGATCAACGCTTAAGCGCCGCCTCAGCCCAACTAGACAAGTCACTAGAAATTAGACAAATATAACATTTAAAAAAAATTATCCGAGAACCTATATCCCTCTGTTATCCAAATACCGTTAAGTAATTTAGTTTTAATATTATTATTGATAACCCTTTTGAGCTTTTTACTTGGATATATGGTTTTCGATGCTGATACGCACCGAGCACGCACACGTGATAGGTAGCAATCGCCAAACTATGTAATGACAGTGTTATTTATTTACACAAATGCATCATACACATATAATTATTTCA
>JAQFZE010004975.1:0-10692 GCA_034695245.1 Dicyrtomina saundersi | reverse complement strand
CTTAAAATATATCATGATCGTAAAAATAATGTAAATAGAACATTTTACACATTTGAAAAACAGAAATAGAACATTTTACACAATTGAAAAACATGTAAATAGAACATTTTACACTTTTGAAAAACATTTAAATGGAACATTTTACACTTTTGAAAAACATGTAGTAAAAACATTTTACACTTTTCACAAAATCCGAATTAGCATTTTACTCATTCATCTCATTTAGTGACGTTTTGACTTTTGACATAGCATTTTGATTCTAGCTAAAAATAAATATCTGCCATTTTGAGTCTTCACAGACGATATACTACATACTGACTATATACATGTCACAGGTGATACATTTGTGAGAGATTTCAGCCCTGAGCCCTGCATCAATTCTAAACAGTAAACTGAACCTTACAGTTTGATCACAGTCACACATAAAGCTCTGTTCAAAAGTTTAAAACTGGAACGTGTGAAGTACTAAACGTAGTAAAACATTAAAAATTGAAAACAAGGTAATTTACAAATCCCATAGACATAACATTTTTAGCAGCTTTAAATAGTAAAGATAAAAAAAGATTGTGTGAGAATAAGAAATATGCACTATAAGGAGTTGAGTTGAACACACTGCACTTAAAAACTTAAAATTCGTTTCTGTACTTCTACTATTTGCTATAGGTGAAATAGTACACAAGTAAAAGTACATATATGTAGTTCTTGTGCACATACAGACAAAGCTCGGGAAATACGGTTTGGATTTCCGACCATCCTAAAACGGTTTGTTTTTTATTTGATAATTATTATTAAGTTTTATTTAGATTTCATTAATTTATAAACACCAGCGGAAGAGTCCTGAATTGAATTCCACACAAGTTTATTCTATATCCATTACATCGCGCATCGATGGGAATTTCTCAGGACTGAAAAATGTAGCAATTTTAATTATTCACAGCACTCAATCTCTGTAATAGAAACCGCAACAGATACATATTATGTGTACTCCAGTAGTAAAGTATTAACAAAATATGCATGTTTATTTCATTTTATGCTGAATATAAATTTATGTACATCGTGGATGATGATGATGTAAAAGCATTTTTAATTTGTGAATAATAATAATATTGAGTGAGAATCTATGAAATATATTCTGACGTTGTTATTGTTGCTAATAATGAAATTACTTCTTAGCTGTGTATAGTATAATGTACTAGAAGATAATCCCTGCCTATGGCAGGAATAAATTATAGCCCGTCAGGAAAGAATTATACGTTCTTTTTACAAAAACACTAAACATTTCAGTAGAAATCCTTAATTTGGGTGATTTTTCACATTCAAAATACAGGGCCGTGTACTGCTATTTAAACGGGTGTTAAATAAACCCGTGAAATTACAGGAAATACGGTGCTTAGTTTTGTAACTTTCTTACGGAAGACCGAGGATAGCCTAAAATATTAGCTTCTGTGAAAAGCTGGTCGCTGTATGATTTTTTCCTTTAGGGACCTATTAGAAACCCATTCAAAGAATTACGCATTTTTTGACACCTTTACCAACCTTTGCAGTTCACTTCTTCAGCCTTCAGCGGCAAATTCGTAAGTAGATACTTTTTAATTGCATTTATTTATGGTGATGAATACGAAAAGTGCTCTGACTTTTGCCATGAGAATATTTTTTTAATTAGAATTATGATAATTACTTTTGCATATTTTATTAGTAATTATAATATCATTAGAGTTTCCGTACCTTGGAAAACTTAAGGCTTAGTATTTAAAACCAAAATCTCAGTCTGTCGTTGGTTCTTCACATTGATTGTTACTGTGCAGCTCTGTGTGTAGTGAACAGAGCTATTTTATATGCTTAACGTTGTTGCTATAAGCCTTTTTGTTTTTACTAACTCATAGTACGATCAGAATGAAATTTTGTTTTGTATTTGAGATTGTTCTGCTCCTTGGCTACGTTGGATTCTCAAGTTGTGCGAGTGTAAAATTAAAGGAGGATGAAATTGTACCTGCCATTCTGTCGAAATTTATTGGGAGCAGTTCCAGACTCGAGTTAGAAAAGCATCGGCAAAATAAGACAACGTACTCAGCCTTGGTCAAGGCTCAGAATGAGGCTCTTCATGAGGAGAACGATGACGACGAGGCCATCAAGGCTTTGCTACTCCACCAGGATCCGAAGGAGCAGACAAGGCTGATTAATTTGGCGAGGGTCAAGCAAGACGCAATCATTCGTCAACTTTGGAATGGAACCTGCAAACTAGAACACTGGACCAAGTGCAACAATATTACAACGTGGGGTGGAGATTATTTCGTTGATGGTAAATTGGAACATTTTGAGATGGAGTGCACTGAGTTCAATGTGGTAAGTGACAATTTTACATTCTTTTGATAAATAGTCAATATCAGCATAGTCCAAAACTAAGACTACTAAAAGTGTGTTGTCTGAACTGTACACTTGAGTGCTTATTTGAAAACTTACATGTCATGTAATAATAATATATTTTTTGTTTAGGTTTGCATGCGAAACGGATGGTCAGTCAATCGTTGCCACTTACTTTGCATGAGCGAATGTAACAGAGGTTAGTTTACAATTTTTTAACTTTTAACTTAAATATTTTAATACGATTCTTGTCAAAAAATACACTGTACAGTTAGAGGGAAATAAAACCCGGATAAGTCCGGCAATAAAATGCATATATACGTTCAGAAGTATATCTTATCTCTCGATTAAACATTTTTGAACTAACAAGTTACAATAATTATTAGAATTTAAATCATAAAAAAAGACAATCAGTAAAATTTGGTTGCACCTTCTAAGCTTTGTAGCGGTCAAATAAAGAAATACTTGTGCAAGCTTAATAATAATTAGGTACATCTAATACAGAAATTCAAGTGCAAAGAAATAGTCAATTTATTCGCTGCTTTTAGTAATTTTTATTTAACGTTTCCTTTAGATTTGTTGGTGACAAGAAGCTACGACAAGTACGTGATTCATGAGGGGTACTGTTCGCCTGATTCACAACCGATATTAAAACATGGATGAAAAATAATTCAAATCATACATTTACCCCTGATGGTTTCACACAATTTTGATTGGTTATTATAATTTTATTTCCGTATTGTTCAAATATTGAAATCATTGAAATAAACTGATTTGTATTTCTCTGCAACTGGGGATGACTGAATTATTAAGCATCTTAGATCCTAGATTTCATACATGTAAACCTTTCTACTGGCCACTGGCTATACCTATAATACAGGCAGGAATGAGACACGGAATTATAGAATTCTTAAAAAATATTCAGCCATTTTTGACATTTTATATTCTATTATGAGTTCACTCGAATTCATATATCTTTGTAGTTTGAGTTTATATTACACATCCCTTAATACAGAGCATGAATTGAAATATTTTAACCACATATTATGTTCAGTAGTCAGTGCAGAAGCCCTCAAATAAAACATTATTCTGAAGTCTAATAAATCTAAATTCTGTTATACCGCTAAATCTTTCAAAGCTTTAATCTCGATAACGTAAGTATTGAATTTATCAGTTTTCGTTCTATTATATCCGCCATGACGCTCATAAAAAGACTGGGCAGATTTATTCCAATCATAGCAGTCCAGCGTCATTCTTGCTAAGTTTTCTTCAACACATATCTGAAAAGTAACAAATGATGAAATGCATGTATTTAGCCGGAATATACGTCAAATGATGATGTATTTTAAAATTTAGTGTGCAAGTTAGAAAATTAGTTTGATATTTTATTGAAAACAACAAATTTTATTACTCATTAAAATAAAAATATCGCTACATAGAATTACACCTAATCATAAATCCACAAATTTGTTTCGATTAATATAAATTAAATACTTAAACTAGTAGTACCTTTCCAAGACTTTTGAAAATGGCTGAGCCAACTCCATGGCGTCGATAATTTTGGGAAACACACAAATCTTCTAAATACAGTGCTCTCCCATGAAAGCCTCCGTACGTATAATAGTACAATGCGTAGCCAACAGCGACGGGGTTACCTGAACCTGAATCGCATGCTTCCGCAAGTAAACATTTGAAATACGGAGTGTCTCCGTCAAAGCCATCCTTTGCCAAACCTGTAACAGAAAAAAAAATTGGAAAGTCATGCAGAAATTTCAAACATGGGTAACATTTCCTGAATGTAACATAATAAAAAATTATCTTGCGAGAAGTTTTTCGAGATCTCATATAAAACCAACTAAAAATGTTTAAAATCTTACACAACATAAATATTTCTTAGATAATGAAAATTTTATAACTAAATCCAATAAATGGTTACGGATTACCTTCGGCTGAGACCGGAAAGCATTCATCAAATTTGTCAGATTTCGATTGGGTCGCGTTATAAACTACTAGTTCCTGCCGAAGCCTTGCTATACTGTCACAATCTTCCCGCTTTGCCAGTCGAACTCTGATTGTTTCCATAATATTTAATTATTTATTTCTCAACAAATATATTCTGATGATATAAATTAATGGAAAAATTGTACTAGAACCACGAAAACAAAATATAAGTGAAGCGTTGGAGAGATTGTGAGAAAAATATTAAACGGGGTAGTATACACCAGTAGCATGAACTGAATTACTGAATTTCTAGAGATTTATCTTACAATTTACAATATTAGTACTCGTATCTCATATGTAATAAGTACTAATTATCTCTCACTTGTCTGTCTGCCGTCTGCAACTGCAACTGTCAGCTTATCATTTAAACTAAATTAATTAAAGCCAGAAACTCAATACCCCAGCCAAAACTTATATAATTCCTTGTTTCGACTTTTGACTGAACTACTGGACTTGACCATTTACCAAACAACCAATCGTAATCATTAATACAACCAATCAAAATTAGTAAGCGTATTACACTGCCTTGTCCGAGATTTAAATCTACTCAAAACTTCTTGTTATCAGTATGTAGATGGTGGGGATGTTTGCTGCTGTATTTAACTTAAATCATAGTCATATGAAGTATGAAGAGTTGTTTGGCAAAACGGGATAAGTCCATCAAAGCAAAATTTACAGGATAAACGAATTTCAAATAAAATGTGACTGAATGGTTCTTTAAGCTTACAATTAGTATTTTTCTACACATAATATATTGTACCTGACGAAGCATCCCGTTTTGCCCAAAACTCAATAACTTAACGTTGATGGTTTAAAAATGTACGTGACATAAAATTGTAAACGTATATTGATTGAAACCAACCTTTTTTTATTACTTTTAAACTTTTAATTGCATAGCTAAATTCACGCACGTGAATTGGCTTCTAAAAACCACGAAAACACTAAAAAACTAAAGCTAACTCAGAAATTCACGTTTTAGGTGAACTTACCTCATTTTGCCAAATAACGTAATTTTAGCTATTTTTTAAAATTCCTTCTTGATTAAACTTTGATCTTTAGACTGCAACACAGTTGAATAGTACACGTAAAGGAAATTATCGCACTTTGCTAAACAACTCTTCATAACAAAATCCTCATCATGCTTCATGGTCAACATGCATAAAATGCAAAAGTAATGAGACAACAAACGATGTATTCATTTTTATCATAATATTTTACTCATTTAGTTTTTGTCACTAATTGCAGCAATGACTATTTTTATTTTTTAAGTAAATCAATACAAAACAAAATTCAGACTGTAAATTATGGCGAGTACAATAAAAATTCAATAAATTAGCCTTCGTAATAATAATAATAATAATAATTAATACTTATAGTAGAGACAACCGAAAGAGAATGCTGGCAAGGATACATTTTGCATGCACACAAATAGCAGCTTTATTCTTGCCAGCCTTCTCTTTCGGTTGTCTCTACAGTACTTACTTGTGTCACTAACGTGATACTTGCCTATATTCCAGTGCATTTTACTATTCGACAGAAGCATGGTAGGAATACTATATAGTAGTATATAGCAATTCACTCTTTAAAAAATACGTCTACACGTACGTGCAACAGCTCTCTTCATCTTTATTACAAATTGAAGATTAAACTCGGCACCGGCACCAACTATGCAGCGCGGCCACACTAAATCCTTCTATATGAAGAACCAGCGGCAGTTTGCATTGATTGGACTTATTTCAAACTTATTTGCACTGATACCTCCACGTTTTGTTCTCTGGTATCAATAGCAAACATTTAAAAATTAAATTTTCAACACAATGTAATGTTATAACAAATATCACACTATGCACTCATATTTATACTTTCCACAACTAATTACGGATTATATTAGGTTTTAACACTAAACATCTATTATTCTTACTGCAATATTTAATTTCGCTCAAACCGATACTTAAACTAGTAGTACCTTTCCAAGACTTTTGAAAATGGCTGAGCCAACTCCATGGCTTCGATAATTTTCGGAAATAAACATATTTTCTAAATATATTGCTCTCCCATGAAAGGCCTCGTATGTATAATAGTACATTGCATAGCCAACAACGAGGGGGTTATCTGAACCTGAATCGCATAATTCCGCAAGTAAACATTTGAAATACGGAGTGTCTCTATCAAAGCCATCCTGTGCCAAACCTGCAACATCAGACAAAATTGGAAAATCATATGCAGAAATTTCATACATGAATGTTTCCTGATTGTTACATTATAAAATACTCTTACGAATAAAAACGTTTAAAATCTCACAAAATATATATATTTCGTGGATAATCCAAATTTTATGATTAAATTCAATAAATGATTACGGATTACCTTCGGCTGAGACCGGAATGCATTCATCAACTTTATCAGAATGAGATTGGGTCGCGTTATAAGCTTCTAGTTCCTGCCTAAGCCTTACTATGCTGTCACAATCTTCCCGCTTTGCCAGTCGAACTATGATTGTTTCCATAATATTTAATCATTTCTCAATAAATATATTCTGATGATATAAATTAATGGAAAAATTGTACTAGAACCACGAAAACAAAATATAAGTCAAGCGTTGGAGAGATTGTGAGAAAAATATTAAACGAGGTCGGTAGTATACACTTGTAGCCTGAACTGAATTACTGAAATTCGAGAGATTTCGTACACCAAGTAAGTATCTATAATCTAAATCTATAATATATTATAGCCTAGTGCAAGGCAAAAAGGGTCATAACTCCCAAACTACTAGATATACAAAGGTGCATGTGGTGCCAATAGATGCAGAATCACGTCAGGAACACAGTTAAGGTGACATTTGCAGAAATGGGTTAGCCTAGTGTAGGAAATTGAGGAATCTAAAGCACAAAATCGAAAAATAAGGAAAAAAAGGGGTCGCGTGGGACCCTACGGCTTTTTAACGGCCCAACGCATGAGAAAGTGCCGTAGGCAGGGGCCTTACTTCTAGTATGCAATAATTATCTCTCATCTGTCTGTCTGTTGTCTGCCAGCTTATCATTTTAATTGAATTAATTAAAGCTAGAAACTCAAATCCCCAGCCAAAACTTATATAATTCCTTGTTTTACTTTTGACTGGACTACTGGTTTTCACCATTTATCAAACAACCAATCGTAATCATTAATACAACCAATCAAAATTAGTAAGCGTATTACACTGCCTTGTCCGAGATTTAAATCTACTCAAAACTTCTTGTTATCAGTATGTAGATGGTGGGGATGTTTGCTGCTGTATTTAACTTAAATCATAGTCATATGAAGTATGAAGAGTTGTTTGGCAAAACGGGATAAGTCCATCAAAGCAAAATTTACAGGATAAACGAATTTCAAATAAAATGTGACTGAATGGTTCTTTAAGCTTACAATTAGTATTTTTCTACACATAATATATTGTACCTGACGAAGCATCCCGTTTTGCCCAAAACTCAATAACTTAACGTTGATGGTTTAAAAATGTACGTGACATAAAATTGTAAACGTATATTGATTGAAACCAACCTTTTTTTATTACTTTTAAACTTTTAATTGCATAGCTAAATTCACGCACGTGAATTGGCTTCTAAAAACCACGAAAACACTAAAAAACTAAAGCTAACTCAGAAATTCACGTTTTAGGTGAACTTACCTCATTTTGCCAAATAACGTAATTTTAGCTATTTTTTAAAATTCCTTCTTGATTAAACTTTGATCTTTAGACTGCAACACAGTTGAATAGTACACGTAAAGGAAATTATCGCACTTTGCTAAACAACTCTTCATAACAAAATCCTCATCATGCTTCATGGTCAACATGCATAAAATGCAAAAGTAATGAGACAACAAACGATGTATTCATTTTTATCATAATATTTTACTCATTTAGTTTTTGTCACTAATTGCAGCAATGACTATTTTTATTTTTTAAGTAAATCAATACAAAACAAAATTCAGACTGTAAATTATGGCGAGTACAATAAAAATTCAATAAATTAGCCTTCGTAATAATAATAATAATAATAATTAATACTTATAGTAGAGACAACCGAAAGAGAATGCTGGCAAGGATACATTTTGCATGCACACAAATAGCAGCTTTATTCTTGCCAGCCTTCTCTTTCGGTTGTCTCTACAGTACTTACTTGTGTCACTAACGTGATACTTGCCTATATTCCAGTGCATTTTACTATTCGACAGAAGCATGGTAGGAATACTATATAGTAGTATATAGCAATTCACTCTTTAAAAAATACGTCTACACGTACGTGCAACAGCTCTCTTCATCTTTATTACAAATTGAAGATTAAACTCGGCACCGGCACCAACTATGCAGCGCGGCCACACTAAATCCTTCTATATGAAGAACCAGCGGCAGTTTGCATTGATTGGACTTATTTCAAACTTATTTGCACTGATACCTCCACGTTTTGTTCTCTGGTATCAATAGCAAACATTTAAAAATTAAATTTTCAACACAATGTAATGTTATAACAAATATCACACTATGCACTCATATTTATACTTTCCACAACTAATTACGGATTATATTAGGTTTTAACACTAAACATCTATTATTCTTACTGCAATATTTAATTTCGCTCAAACCGATACTTAAACTAGTAGTACCTTTCCAAGACTTTTGAAAATGGCTGAGCCAACTCCATGGCTTCGATAATTTTCGGAAATAAACATATTTTCTAAATATATTGCTCTCCCATGAAAGGCCTCGTATGTATAATAGTACATTGCATAGCCAACAACGAGGGGGTTATCTGAACCTGAATCGCATAATTCCGCAAGTAAACATTTGAAATACGGAGTGTCTCTATCAAAGCCATCCTGTGCCAAACCTGCAACATCAGACAAAATTGGAAAATCATATGCAGAAATTTCATACATGAATGTTTCCTGATTGTTACATTATAAAATACTCTTACGAATAAAAACGTTTAAAATCTCACAAAATATATATATTTCGTGGATAATCCAAATTTTATGATTAAATTCAATAAATGATTACGGATTACCTTCGGCTGAGACCGGAATGCATTCATCAACTTTATCAGAATGAGATTGGGTCGCGTTATAAGCTTCTAGTTCCTGCCTAAGCCTTACTATGCTGTCACAATCTTCCCGCTTTGCCAGTCGAACTATGATTGTTTCCATAATATTTAATCATTTCTCAATAAATATATTCTGATGATATAAATTAATGGAAAAATTGTACTAGAACCACGAAAACAAAATATAAGTCAAGCGTTGGAGAGATTGTGAGAAAAATATTAAACGAGGTCGGTAGTATACACTTGTAGCCTGAACTGAATTACTGAAATTCGAGAGATTTCGTACACCAAGTAAGTATCTATAATCTAAATCTATAATATATTATAGCCTAGTGCAAGGCAAAAAGGGTCATAACTCCCAAACTACTAGATATACAAAGGTGCATGTGGTGCCAATAGATGCAGAATCACGTCAGGAACACAGTTAAGGTGACATTTGCAGAAATGGGTTAGCCTAGTGTAGGAAATTGAGGAATCTAAAGCACAAAATCGAAAAATAAGGAAAAAAAGGGGTCGCGTGGGACCCTACGGCTTTTTAACGGCCCAACGCATGAGAAAGTGCCGTAGGCAGGGGCCTTACTTCTAGTATGCAATAATTATCTCTCATCTGTCTGTCTGTTGTCTGCCAGCTTATCATTTTAATTGAATTAATTAAAGCTAGAAACTCAAATCCCCAGCCAAAACTTATATAATTCCTTGTTTTACTTTTGACTGGACTACTGGTTTTCACCATTTATCAAACAACCAATCGTAATCATTAATACAACCAATCAAAATTAGTAAGCGTATTACATTGCCTTGTCCGAAAAAATCTACTCAAAACAAATTTTTATAAGTATGCAGATGGTGGGGCTGTTTGCTGCTGTATTTAACTTAAATCATAGTCAGCTATTGTGTCATTCTTGTGTATGTGCGTATCAATTTGAAACATGAAATAAAAAACCTATCATAATAATAATAATAGTCATATGAAGTATGAAGAGTTGTTTGGCAAAACGGGGTAAAATGTGACTGAATGGTTTTTTAAAGCTTAAAATTAGTATTTTACGTGGTACATACTGTACCTGACGAAGCACTATCAAATGTAAGGGCTTAAATCTAGGGGGAGTGTTGGGTTTTTTATAATACATTTAAAAATGAAAAATTTGTGGACTTATGACTCAATAACTTAACATGGATTAAAAAGTCCGTGACATAAAATTTTAAACGTATTGATTGAAACAGCGGCGGATCCAGGATTTTTTTCTGGGGG
>JAQFZE010004974.1:0-10693 GCA_034695245.1 Dicyrtomina saundersi | reverse complement strand
ACGTTCAAACCTTCTGCGCAAATAACAGAAATAAAAATAATAAATAAGCATTAATAATAATAAAATGAGGAAAAAATAAAATACTAAAATAATCATTGCTAATATTTGACAAGTGATATTTTCATATTATCCTTAAATACAGTGGAAATCGTATTTTTGTAATATCAGGGCCGGGCGAAGAAATTGCTTTTGGGCAGCAATTTGTTTCCATACAAAAACCACCATTTTGATTTTATTGATGTTTTTTTGGGAAACCAAAATGTTGTATTTACATGCTTTAGAAAAGTTTAAAACGTGCTTTTCACTTGATTCAGAAAAGTGCAAAATGTTCTATTTACATGTTTTGAGAAAAGTGCTAAATGTTTTATTTGTATGTTTTTGAAATGTGCAAAAAAAATTATTTGCATTTTTTTGAACAGTCAAAATATTTGTATTTACATATTTTTGAAAACTGCAAAATGTTTCATTTACACGTTTTTTGAAAATTCAAGCAGCGGGGGCTGCCTGCGCTGGCCGCATTATCCGGCCCTGTTTAATATAAGTAGGCTAAATGTACGAGTCATAGCACAGCACAACACGATATCACCCGATGTATACCTATATCATAATGCAAAAATAATTATTCTTTCCCCTACAATTAAGTCATCAAGGCTGGACTAAAACAAGAAAAATTTAAAGCGAAACTACAACTGTGTATAGTAATAAGCAGTAGGCTACACATTTGTACATAATATAGATAGAAGTAAAAATAATTACTGCGACGTAGATATTACAAAATCACAAAACATAGCGGTCAGAAGCGGTCTTCGCACTTTCAAAACTCTAACTTCAATTTTCTCACAGAACACATTATTCTCTAGTAAGTTCCCATTATGATTATGTATTATTATTACAATTTTTTGAACCCTTGCGAGAAGATTAGATTTCATACTAAATTTTCCAGAGTGAGTTCACTTGCTGAAGGTTTACATAGTAAGTTTGCTTGAAAGATGAAGCCGAAGCGAAAACGTCAGACTCGGAAACAACAGCATAGCAGTGCCATTATTTGCAAATGTAATGTCTGATGTGGAGAAACTGTATTAAGAATTAGCTGTCTTCTTCCGGATACACCTGACTGCCTTCTGGGGTCATCCCAGTTCGGGTTTCCTATATTTATTTCAGTCAATCCCATTACGCCATTACTGCTTCTTCTGTACTTGGCTGTACATCCATGTGCATCCTGTACATAATATCCATATCGTAATAAATGCACTTATCGTACATTTGAGTATAATTTAAAGGTTACAACAGTATACAGAAAGGCTTGTTTAAATCACTCGGTCAACAAATCACAGTGGCTATATCAGTCAGTCTGCGAGGTTAAACAACTTATCGAATTCAGATATAATTATAGAAAAAGATGATTTTATTTACAGTATTTATAGATATATGGGCATTTAGGCAGTACTGTAGTGTACAGATAGCTATATTATGTAATGTAACTGCAACTTGTAGTAGGGTCTTTGAGTTTAAATTAACGCTTTCTGCCTGTACAGATACAGACGATGCAAGAACGAAACTAAACATGGAGGTTGAAACCGTGAAGTTTGGATTTGGAAGTTAGGCTTCAAAAAACAGCTATTATTGAGCTTATGCTCTATAAGCTTAATTATATATGTACATAATTATTATATACAGTATAATTCATAAGCTGACCATTTTTATAGGGTTTCGGTTTTTACTGCACTACACATAATATGTAGGCTACAGTATTACGTATAAAGGGCTAATTACCTAGGCACCTGTGTGTTACTTGACATGCTGAACAGAAAATATTATACGCTACCTATCTGGTAATGCATCAATTAATTTTAAACTAAAGTACATCAATAATCACTGCTCTCTGCACAGTATTATAAAATTAAATGCTTAGGTAAGTGTACTTCAGATCATACATCAGACCAGGCAATCCTCGATCTTCTCGTCACACTCACCTCTCCCGCTATTAATCAACTAATCTGTTTGAGGTAATAGGCGTGAAAAATAAATGGAGAGTAAATAGTAAACCGACATGTAAGTACGTGTAATATACGTGTGTGCAAATTATGTAGGTTCCTTCTATTTTCCCTGTGGACAGTTGGACGGAAATGCAAACGAAAATAAAATACATAATGCATACATACAATCTAGTCGTATGCTCATCACGACTCATGAGGCCAGTATAATTTTTCTTTATATTTCTAGTTCATTTCCTACCTATCTATTTACTTCATAGATCATTGGAATGCAATAAAAACCAAGACATGTTATTTTTATTTCTATTAATTTTCCCATAGCAAATCTATGTTTGAAATTCCATCTAACTATTGTCTCTGTACAAATGAATCCTCGTGTTGATCATGTTTATATTCCTGATTTTGCTATAGGAGTACACACATTGGAATTTTAATTTCTATTTCAATGCTTGAGCATGAGCATTGAATTTATTTAAACAAATTATTAAAAGCATTGAGGAATGTTCCATGTGACTCATAGATATATATATAAGTAAATAGAGACATACAAAAATGAAATAAAAATTATATGAAGTATAAGTCGCGGGCTGTCAGTAGAGAAACCAATTCCAATTTTTTAATACCAAGAAACACAAACTCATCGCTACTGTATTCTTCCATAGTCAGTTTGAGTGTTATGGGTAAAGGGCATCGATACTTTCTGTATACACATGGTTGTACATAGAAATACCATTTTAGGTTATAACCTTCCTTCCTCCTCAGATCGCAGAGTCAGACACGAGTACGATTCTCACAGAATATTTTTGTCCTGAAACGGGATCTGTTTGAAATTGTTTTAGCTTGTGTATAGCTCGAGTAGCTCCATACGTAAGTACGTTTCATACGGATGGAGACGCTACAGTTGTAAAGTTATTAGAACGTGGAATCATTGCATTGACTACGAACTTCCTTCACGCCAAGTTGAGTTTTCAGGACCAAAACTTGAGCGTTATCGCTTCCATTTCCAAACGAATTGCAGTTATTGTTCCTCTGTTTTCAATTTTAAAACTTCTACACACAGATCGTTTTAGTTTTTAGTTTTATTTTTATGACGATTGGATTCGGACTTGAGATATAGAGATGTACTTTGCTCAAACATTTCATCATCTCCCTTTCTCATATATATTCCAAATGTCTTTTTTTATTGTGGACTACAAACGATAAAGATCAACCAAAAAATGATGCATGCTGTACGTGAAACCATTACGCTATGCTATACCATTCAATACCATAAACCATATTATAGTGTGGATCATAGACAGAGCAGAGCGAGATACTATATAAGACCCAATATGGTGAAATTACATATACATATAGATAGTCAAGCTCATATATATATGTTGTTTTATTTTTTTTTATTTTTGTAACTACTATAAGTTGCTAGACAGAGATAAAGAGATACTTGAAATTAGTGTGAATGGATGATAACTTTTATTTTTTTTGCAATATTTTAAGGAAATCTGGAACTATATAGGAAAGTAATATATAGACATAAAAAAAACTTAAGAGCCAGAACCATAATAATATTACTATCCACATTATGTATGGTAATAATTCTAGACAGACCAACTTGACGTTTTCCTACATTTCTTGAATTCTTAAAAGAAAATGCCACTCACATATGATTTATTCCAGGAAGTTTCCCTTTAGGCGTTTGAGCAACGCACAGATTACAAAATTACAAACTAGCTGCTAAAATAAGTACAAAACTTTGTTAATATTTAAAGCTACTACATACATCGGTAGGTAGGTAGGCACATACATTTGAAAAAACAAAACATGGTGTAAAATAACATAGGAATTAGATATTTTTTTATATGGAAATGAGAATCCTATGTAAAACATCATTTCTAACCAATGTATTTCCCAAATCCACCTTCTTTTACTGTCTACTGTCTACAGTACATTTTAATGTTTAGAAACAAAACTTAACACAGCGTCACTTCTTTTAGTTCTCTTGCTTTGGCAAGACTATGGGATTCTGGAATGCTAACACCAGCAAAAACAATTAGGCTATTGTCTCGTCACGCCTTTGTAATACACTGCGGATCACTGGTACTGGTACTGGTAAATTTCACACATGAATATTAACTCTTGAACATATATTTGCTAGACCCCTTTCACCATAATATCTCCTACGTTCTATAGCTCCAGCATCAGCAGGATTTTCCTTTGTTTCGTACTTACTTGTTACAGACAGGGGACATTGTCGCTCTGCGACACATTACAACAATATGTAATTGTAAAACACCGAGACTCGCGGTTTCTATTCAAGTGTCGTATTTGTTGTCCACTCACCAACAACATCATGTCATTACCATTGCCGGCAAAGTAACCATCTTTAGATTCTGGACATTCCAGCTCCAGTGATGCATTCCAAATTGATACCATTAAGAGTTATTTACGCTCTGAACAGCTCGACTAGTCCGTCTTTATCAATGTACTCAGGGCGTAGCAGTAATAATAAAGGAATGAATTCTGGATACTACATAGTGTAGTTGGAAAATCATTAATAGAGATAGCTATTAGCTATATAGTATAGCTGCTACTACTAAAGTATATATAGTTCACTTTAATACAATTATTGTTGATCAATTTATAGCTTTGCTTATTTTTTTCAATAAAATTCTACAAACACAATTTATCAGTGTATTTAAGTAATAAATCCAACAAATAATTCATAACAACATTTTAAAAGAGATCCCTACCTTATTTCAAGTGTAATTATATAAACATACAAAAATTTATTGGATCGTACAATTTAATATGTAGGAAATTGTGTTCTGTGATCATATCAGTAATACACACCCTGTAAACAGTAAACAGAGGGCCGAGTGGCAATAAGTAAGGTACATACAAACAACCTATCATAAGCATTATAAAAAATACTGAAATGGAAATTGAAACCCACAACAGAGGAAAAGCGTGTGTTTGAAAGCTTGTTACACGTGAAGGTTTATTTTGTTGTCGTTTGTAGAGAAGAGCTTATGGAGTCAAGTGATGCATCTTGATGTCAGGGAACAATTGACGAACGTAAACGTTTGCCTTCTATTTTTTTATACTGTTGTTGTTGTTGTTGTTGCTGTTGTTGTAGTAGAAATCGATGCTTGTTAATCCATACAAGTCATGATCAAACTGGGATTTGACACAAGAGACATAAGAGACAAACAAGAAACAAGTTACTTTTATCACTCTTACTTTAGATGGGTAATTTCGACTTGAACCAACTTCTACCACATGGCCTTACACCTCAATTTTTATAATGTGTGCCCTATCAGAGTACCGCACCTGCCTCGTATAGTGACAATTTGGTGTTGGTCCTGGTTTAGGTAGGTATAGGTACTTATATCATTTTGATTTTATTAGGATAGGGTATTACTTAAGGTGAGGACTGTATATACTATGTAGGTATATTATCTTTTGTCCTCTGCAATTGTAATGTAATATTGGAGACACAAGATGAAGAGTCTCGTTGTGGGGCTGCTGGGGTGATAGGACACAGAAATTTCCTTGTCATGCAGAAAGAGAATACAAAGAGAAAGGCTCAAGCTATGAACAGCATCCCTCTTGTCAATCATGGGAAAGTGTGCTAAGAATAGTTTTTTCATCTGAGCATCACATAGTAACTTTTCAAATGACGATACTACATACAAATATGTATGCTATAGCGACAACCCTATAACCATAGCCACAATGGCCCTATGTAAGGTTATAAGCAGTATAAAAATTTCCTTTGTAATCCTTATAGCCTCTTCTCGTAAAAATACTGAGGATTTTGCATTGGTTATACACCTCACCATTATATTACCAGCAAACCATTACTAATTCTTTTCTTAAATCCAATCTTCTCACACTGCTGAATGAACTACTGGTGATGATGACTTGATGATCTCTTCATTTGAATTTTGATTGGGTTGATAGGGATCTTACACAGAGGGACAGGGAGAATAAGAAGAGACAGACAAACGGTGCATTACCTATTACCTCACTTAATTATATTTTCATGATTTTTAATTTTTGAGAAAAACTTTTTCATTGAATCACAATCCATTATTAAAACCAGACCAGGAAGGGTCAGCACACAGAAAAATATAATCATATAGCTATAGGGAGTTCGTTATGCTTCATCAGCTTCACCCCAGAGAACGTATAGTTAACAATAGCAAAAATGGATGATGATTATTCAATCATATGGAAAGTTGAGGTGGTTTTCAATTTTAAAGACCATGTTTTAAGATTACGCAACAGGATTATAGCATTAGGTTAGTATTTGAAAAGCAACCACAAGTTTTCACAAGAAAATTCCACATTAAATTGAATTTCACTCTTTATAATCCTGTAAACAAGTTCATATTAAAATTTCTTACTCACAATTTAATGCTAAATTATGAGACGTATGTAATTATGTGTGACTTTTTACTGTACTACTTATCATTAGAATATTAGAATCCTAAGCAAAGTTTTTAGTCAATTTGAATATTAGCTGAGACTTATAGAATTAATGCTACGAGAATGTTTATCAGATATACGCTTTTTGAAATAAGTTGACTTCCATTGAGCTTTAGACAAAATGATCGAATACACACAACATAATTACTGTGACACTGTACCACTTCATGTGTGCACTATGTCTCAATGAAATAGGGCCACCAATGCTTCAGGACTTAATCCCCCCACGCAAGGAAACCCGGGCAAGGTGATTATTTCTAGATGATACTTGTCTAAGTAGTTGATTAGTCATAAGTACAAAAATTCGCTTTAATCATGTGATCACTACAGTCCCATAGTCAAGTTCGGTCTAAGATTTGAAACACGGGTGGCCCTATTTCATTGAGACATGGTGTAGTATGGTAAAATAAGAATATAACTTGTAAACTTTTATGTTTACTATTAAGTAGGGAGTTGTTCTCTTTCTATGTCTGACTCTTGACACTTTGACTAAGGCCAAGTTTCACATGACTAATACTCTAATTAAGTAGGTACTTTGAAAAAAAATTAATAGGATGCCATGCCATCATATTGTATTTAATTGTGGACTCAGCAAGTTCCCACGTTATTGATGCTGACATTTGAAATTACATACATATTACACATTGATGAGATTGGTATATGTGGTGAGATGGTGGGACAATGTTCGACTTAAAGTCGACACAACCATTAAAGCAGTTTGCATTTCGTTGAAAATTACAAGTCTTATCAACGCTCAGAATCTGAATTTTGAAAGACTCTAGACTCAGAGTAAATAGTACGTGGCTTCTATATTGACGGATTAATTTTACATTTTACTCTTAGGGGGGTAGGTCATCTACTAATACAAATACAAATGTCAAATATAATTATATTATGTATATATATAGGTAGGTATAGCTGGGCAGTGCTTTAATAATATTTTTTGAAATTGAAATGGGTATAGGTCACTATGATACGGCATGGTGAATACTGATTTAATACATATGTATTTCACTAACAAAAAATAGAATCAGAAACAAGAGTAATACCTACAGCTATCTATACCAGACAATCTTCATATGCATCGCAATCGTAAATCGTTAAAAAAAAATTAAAACAGGTCAGATGAAAACAAGTACAATTTTTTATTCATAATAATGATTTAGTGTGTGCTGATATAGCAAGTTACACATGTCCCTATCTCAACTTGTAGTAGTAGGTGTAAAAATAGAAATAAAAATTGTACTTATCACTGTACAGGATTCAGTTTCAATTACTTCAACTAAATAAAATAAAAATCCATTCAAATGAGGCTCTCTTGTTCTCGTTGTCGTTGTCGTTGTACATGATTGAACTCTAAAATAAGAGACTGTCTAGTATATGCATAATTACTCGTATGATAAAAATGTAATTTTTATACCCTAAATTTGAATTCTAATAAAATTTGATTATACTGTATAGTGCCACATTTATAAGTAGTGCTATCGCTATAGGTAATATTCTTTTCTTATTTCAAATGGATTAGTAATGGTGGGTGGTTCCTACTTTTCCCATCTTTAAAGATGCAACTATACTATATCAATATAGGCAATGTGCTACACTTGGGAATATACACTTGGTGCTTAACGTATTTTTTAAAAAATCCAGTGTTCGAATTACATGGATATTAAATAGTGTATAACGTAGGTAAGTTAAGTATATATAGTAGCAGCAGTCCCTGCTCATGCATATAAAAAGCTCTAAAAGGATCATATCTGTGTCATGTATTTTGCATATTTAAAAATTGAGTAGTTCTAAAATTCCTTCTTTAAACTGCAGTATATCATCAGCTACATAAGTAAATATATGTAAAGGCGCTTAAAAAATTAAATATTTGAAGATTTTTGTAGTTAGCTTGGGCTGAAGATCGTGCCTATTTGAAGGATGCTAAGGATTTAATATGATTAATTTAACCCCTCGTGAAGTATTATTGGAAAAGACAATCATTGCAACCGTGTTAGTCCATTAAATTCAATGGTGACTAGAACAATTGGTTTCATGAGGACATAAATAGATTTTTTTTATTGATATTAGGGTCACCGTATGCATATAGGGGATATCTGGTTAGTAATGGGCTATATTTAATTATGTATATATAGATAGGCGTATTATGTAAGGAGATCCGTCCTTACCTTTTCATCTTTTACCTTTTCATTAGAGATGTCCCATGAAGTCTGAAGTATATGAAGCTCATCATCACTCCCGAATAAAAATCTAAAATGAATTTTATATTTCACTTACAATTTAGAAGAAGAAGGTGAAGAATTTCTTCAGAGCCGCCAATAGCAATAGCCTTGTCACGCACACCCTATCAATAAAGCAATGGCAATAGCAATATTCACCTCACAGTGATAATAATCCTTGCCACCATTATTCCATTGCATTGTATACTGAGCAGTTTATTGTGCGTCATCCCTTGACAATAATAGTAATAATAATAAGGCATAATGTTGGTAAACAAAGAGAGAATTGCAACAAAATCAGAGAAATATGATACTTTTTTTCTTCTTCACTAATGAATCAGAAAATGAAAAGAAATAATGCCGAAATGAGTAAACTCATTATTATTACCATCGATCATTATAATTATTATTATAAGTACCGACCTACGTCCTATGCTGTAAGGCTGTAAGTACGAGTTTCAAAGAGTAGCATCTCTGTTTGTATTGAGGGTGAACCAAGGAGTATACTATTAATGCGAATTAGTGGAAGAATTAAATTGTGAAGCAACCACAAAAATAACAAAGATGCCTTTCAGTTTCAGCAACGCGTATCTATCTAATAAATACAATGAGGATAAGGTGTCACTTTGTACACACTTAATAATACACCACTGTATTTACTGAATTGCCTAAAAGGAATAATGTTTACAATTAATTATACGGTGTGGCTCCCTGTCACTTCACATAAAAGTTGATATGAGGATTTTGTGTGTGTGTGTGTGTGTGGGTACTCTCTGATGATTCTTTCATCAATACTCATAATTCCCTCGCATTACACGAATGGCTGTATAATGAGAGAGAACTTTTGTAATCGTAATCAGGATGCACATATAATATGTATTTAAAAAAAAATGTAAAGACCTGTTCCCTAGTCATTTAATGTATATGTAGTATAGGCGGTGGGCTGACTGAGATGGGCCACTGATATAGAGATTACTTGTAGATATATACCACACTTTTGTATGTTTTGCAGAGTGTGTTGGGTCTTATATAGTGGAAAATAATAAGACGACATGTGTCGTGCACTCCCATTCATCAGATTCAGATCCATGTTGTGATGGGATGTGTTGTATGTTGTGTGCTGTAGCTTTTGAGTGAAGAAGAGTTTGAAAAGATGCACGCCGTGTGCGAGGGAAGTAGCTACTTGAAAACTTAATAGTACACACTACCATATAACTACAACAAAAATCATGACATTTTTATTAAGGATTTATCAGGCGATCTTGAAGTCTTGAGATGGCTTTGACTGTTGTTAACAATGGAGGAGTCATTTGAGCTGTCGTAGCGTCAACCAACGTCATCATCCTCATCCTCACAGAATTATTATGCAATTTATATGGGGGAAAAAAGGAGATAGGAGGGCAAGGAAAATTCACAGTAATTAAAACGGATTACCATCCTGAGATTTTGCTTGTGCATTGAACTATGAAGACTATAGAGGTGCATAATAATAATTATAATTCTACTTTTTTTGATTGAATGTTGATTCCTTCTGTTTCATTATATTACTTCATACACAATGATAATTTGTTTGAGAAGCGCTGTAGACAATACAATAATACGGAGTGCTGAGGCCCTTCGTACGGTGACGGTGACGGTCTGACGCTATGAGGCTACAGAACAAAGTTTTTGTGGTAGCTTTTTTTTAATCGTTGAAATTGAAATACACTTCTTGGCGCCGCCGTTGGCAGTTGATGATGGTGCTGAGAGTAACAATGATTATGATTAGGATGATAATTACAATTATTATCATTTAAACTAGTGACACCTCCACTTCAACGAGTCTTTAGTACACCAAATTAAGTTTAATCTCGTGTGTGTTTTGTGAAATCGACAACGATAATAATGCCGAGTCAATTTTTAAAATTGCATCCTGTGACGATTATTTACATATCGTCATTAATGCTATATGTAAAGTTGTATTATAATATTTGGTTGTAAGCTCTACTG
>JAQFZE010004973.1:0-10693 GCA_034695245.1 Dicyrtomina saundersi | reverse complement strand
TCGTGATGAGTAAACAAGATTTTACATGACCATCGAACACTGGAAAATGGGAGCCAGTGAAGACGCATCGGCCCGGCAACATTCAATCTTCTGTCGCCCACCCTGTTAACTACTACTACTGTATTTTTATTAGTTTTTTTTAGTTTTACATCGCAATGATGATCGCACATTGCTCGTGTCTCATTTGTTTTCTGTCATCTATTTATCGAATTTTTTCACAGTTTATAGTTCTCCCCCTTTTGCTAATTAGTATTGGTCGAAAATACGATTAGAGCGTCTATATTTATGTGAGCCATTTCAGTCTTGAGTTATTTAATAAATGAAATTAGGTATATATATAACTTTTACTAGTCACTAGTTAAAATAGCAGGTGGGTATGAAGACGCGTTCAAAATGGTTGTATTTTATCTCCCTTACATAATCAACACTCGTTTCCCTATCCACCATAGACGTTTGAGTTAAAATGTCCGTAGTTTCAAATTCCGAAAATCCGAAAACCAGTAATAAGAGTATGAAAAAAGTATTATTAAAATCAATAAATTGAGGAAAAGCCTAGAGCGTGATGTGAACCATAGGCTCCTTTGAACCAGCCTGAACTGTAAAAAAAGGTAATGAAAGTAGGTACGTACCTACTAATAGTGAGTAGACAGAATGTTTAATGTTTAATATGTGCAGGTGGCAGGTAATAACACAAAACCATGTGCCATGTGATCGTCCATTAGTGCCGAAACTAATTTGGCCATATTAGCATTTCTAGAGATTACGTTTGGGAGAAGTTTTTTCGTCACTGAATGAAGGAAGGCATAGGATAAACTGTTTTACATAGATATAGGTGCGTTGAGTGATATCATAGCGTATGACTGTTGAGCGTTTACATTTTTCTTAAATTTTCATAGCTTAAATTCAAATCACTGTACAAGTATTCATGGTTCAAATATGATGGTTAACCGTGTAATATTGCTCGTTTCATACTTAAAAATATGGGTTTTCAATCAAAGTTTCTCGATTTTTAGCAACTAAATATTATGAAATTGGTGAAGCTCACAATGTATTTCGGACGTGTGTCTTGTTTTGACAGTACTACATTTACATAGGTATGTTTTACTAAATTAAAAATTGTAAAATTTGAAGGTGTCACTAATCAATTTACAGCAGTTTGTTTTAGACTTTTATTTTTTATTATATATGAATACTGCAGTTTTTGTGACTATATAGTTCACCATGAGAGATGGTTATCACATTGGATGTCTTCTCCTATTTAATATTCAATATGCTATTTACCCAGTCACTATTATTATTTCAGCGGGTTTTCGAGTGTTTCTCTTAGCCTTACTTCTTGTATAGTTTATCGTCCTTGTTGATTGTTGTTGATGTCCTTCTTGTCAGTAGTGGTTCGTCGGTTCGATTTGGAACAGTCGCATCGCAATCGTGAATCAGAAAATGGAAAAAATTTATATTCTCATCGTCGTCTCGTCATCACCAATACCAGTTGGTAGACTCATAGGATGTCGTAGATGTAATCTCGTTTTCCTTTTCTCATTTCACCAGATAATGAATATGTGAAAACAAATATATAAGCGACTATTTTACAAATAAATAATGAGTAGCAAGACATTGGGAACAAGACATTTTAAAATAATGTATTAACTATAGTGTAGTAGGAGTAGGTGCTATTACTCTATAGCTGATAGTTGGTTGACGTTCACAGAATGCGTTGTTGACTGTGAATTTGGATGCTGTAACAAGAAGCACATACTAAAACTAATGAATTATGTGGAGTAATATCTGTAGTAGTTACTTCACAATAATATTGTTTTGAATTTCATACATGTTTTTTTTTGTTGTGTGTGTACATTTAATTACATTAGTAAAATTGTACACTGTGACTTAAGTCTGAATCATTTTTTCTTGTCATTTCTGATCACGTAATTCTATTTGTTGTACTTACACGGTTGAGACTATAGCTTGTTTGTACGAAGGGAGGTATAGGGAGTAACTAGTAAGAAGTATTATGGTGATGATAATAATAATAATGAGGAATTCAGTTTCAGTTTTATACAAAATAATTTCACATTTTATTCAGGATTGAAAGTAATATGGGAATAGTTGTTGTGAGTACTTTGTAGGAGGGACACTCATGGAAACTAACAAGAAAAAGAAGAAGGGTCTCACGTTGATTTTTTCGTAATCATATAATAATAATAATTACAAGTTAGGTTGCTCTTGCAAGTAGGTGGGAGTCAAAGCTTACACGGGGAGAGTGTAAGTGTGTTAGTTAGAGTAATTTATTTTGTTTAAAAAAAATGAAAATGTAGATGTTTATCTCGGGATTGAAGTGGACTTAACTTGTTTTTTCCTATATATATGTGTGTTTATTTTCTTTTGTTGTAGTAGTTGTGAAGGAGGGAGGCTTCTCTTCTTTCTTGAGTTGATGAATGTGGACTCGGACGACGGACTGACACGTGATGGGGAGAGAGAGAGAGAGAAAAGTTAAGATGTTTGATGTGTTCCATAGCCAAAGAAGAATGTTTGATGGTTCAAGTTTTTGAGAGTCTCTTTCTGAAGGAAGGAAGTTGTGATTTTTTTTTTCTTCTTTTCATTTAGAAAATTATCTCACCTAAATCGAAACAAAAAATGTGGATTCGGGTGTGTGGAGGTGGAGGCAGAGGCAGACTTGTGTCCTTATTATGTTTCCAGTCTGTCTATCTCAGTCGCGTCACTCGTCGTTGTTAGTCGTTATATTGTTTGTTGTTCGTGTTGGTGGTCAGGTCATGATGTCCTCTCCTTTTCTTTCCTTCTTTCTTTCTCTCTCCCTCTCTCGCTATCATATGTCGTGAAAAACATAAAGCCTTATTGTCGTTATTGTTCGCATTTATTAATATTCCTTCTAAGTACTTTCCTGACTTAACTCCTTGTCATGCCATTTTATACATTGCCATTATTCTTATAACGAATGTCGGTATTCAACGAAAATGATAGCGATAACAATCCAACTTGTCAAAGTCAAGTTAAGTCATGTCTAGTTCCATTTTTCCAATGTGTTACCTGGTTTTATGTTCCTATCTTATCGTTAGTTTTTTGATATATTTAAATCGGCTATGCGGACGATGCTTAATTTTTTTTTAAAACTTTTTATTCGTGTATATTCTCATTCTCTTCCAGTTTGCAGTGTGTGAACTTGTTGACAATTTGGGAAACATGAGAGGATTTATATAAAAAAAAATTATGAATACGAAATGAATGAAAATGAAAAAGGGAGCCATTGTTCCATGGGATGCCTGGACTTTTAGTAGACGACTCGGAGACTGGGACTAACAATAGAGTAAGCGGAGACTAGCTCACTCACTCAGAATCTCACAATCAGCAGCAGTGCTAGTAAGTAACTTCAGCCTGACATGTCATGTCCATCATTTCATTCTCCATTTTTTGCACATGCTTTCCATGTGAAATGTTTCCTTATTTTTTTTATGTTGGGTATAGATTGTAAAATATATATCTGTAGGTATACGTATATCCAGTGTATAAAATAATAATAGTGAGTATTAACAATATAATAGTTTGACTGCTTGATTTTATTTTATGTATATAAGTTAAAGTACTCACTTTGCTACTTTATTATTTTTGAGCATGTCATGAACGCCTTCCTGTCCTCATAAAACAAATGCTGAACGTGCAATTATTATCAATCCACCATTAAATTATACAATTACATGGTAACCTATTATTTCTATTCCAATTATCCACTACTACGTACTATGTATAGTCTTCGTGATTTTCCCTTTTTTACAAAGAAAGGAAGAAAGTACTATACATATTAACTATGAAAATGACTCTGTCCCTTTTCTTTCTGCCTCTCTTTTTTTCCCTATAGGTTATGCCTGTCGGCTGTCGGCTCTTCCTCTTGCTCTTGCTTTCATTTCCAACTTTATCATGTCGATGATTCATCCTGAAAAAAATGGCCGCTAGTATTTTGGTTCCATTTGATGACACACAATACAAAAAAGAATGAGGGGAAAAAAACTCCATATTGATTTGTAATGAGGATATAAAAAGGGTACAGAGAGGCAAGGACGGGATCGACATTCAGACCGGGGCCGGAGCCGGGGATTGGAAAGTCTATTCAGTGCCTCACACGGATATGGATCTATAGTCCGTGAGTACTTTTTGTATGTCAAAAAAGGGAAATTCAGCTAGAACCCTAGTACACAACTGTATATGCCCACGACAACCACAAAACTCAAACTAATAGACTATATTTTTCATCGAATTTTTAATGGCTACTGTCCAAGTCAGAATTGGACCCATGCTATGTATAGTACTGTAGTCCTGTCCTTCTTAACACAAAGGTAGAGAGGTATGTAGTTGAATCAATAATCGTTATTTTCTACTAATGCAATATTGCAATTACATACACAATTCCAATACCTCTGTCTGAAACTTTGTTCTCACTGACAATTTTAATGTATAAAACCTCTCAAAAAAGGACCTGCAAAAAGTAATACTTCCCTACTTTGCTGGACGCATAAGCATAATCTTACGCTTTGCAAAAGAATCAGCGACTACTTGCTTATAAATTGTAAATGTGTCTTCAAATTGAAATAAAAATGAAGTGGTCAAAAATGTTTGACAAAAAAAAAACTAAACATGATTGTGTGTGGGAAGTGGAGGAGAAAAATACTATACAGGAATATAGACGGGAGGGTTGTTGGAGTTTGTTTCTAGTTTGTAGTAGAAGGTACGTAATGTACGTTGAGTTGACGTTGGTGTTGGTCGGTGGCGGTGGCGGTGGGGAGTTGATCGATTTATCGATTTGAATCCAAATGCCTCAGAGTATCTGTCTGTCTGGTTGTGCTTGTCTAATGTCATGATCCATGATATAATGTTGAATTTGACTGTTGTAGGTAGTCGGTGGAAGCGGTGTGCATGGAGGAGACTGGGGCTGGAGCTGGAGCTGGAACTGGAGCTGGAACTGGAGCTGGAACTGGAACTGAAAAACTGGAGTTTATACACCTACATATGTATCCCTGTGTGCTTATGTAGTTTCCTCGAGCCGACTGCCCTGCCGCTGCCGAATGCCGAAGATTGGGGGAAAAGGAAAAATACTGTGGAAATCCAAAACCAACCCAAGTGAACAAGTGAAGGAAGGAGCCTGCTCAACGTAAACTTGGGTGGAGCTTCTGGAAAAATTTTGTGTCATATTATTTGTACTCACGCACTTCATGTATTTCCCCTTTTCACTTTTTCTCTCCTACTTCACTTCAATACTTTACTCTACTTTATCCAATTGGTCCAAAATCTTTATCCTTTTTCCTTCCAAGAGGAGAGAGAGAGAGAGAGACCCTCAGTCATTCTCAACTTAAATTCATTCATTCAATATTCAGTCCTCTATATGTATATCCATCCATACTCCATACGGTACATTTTACGAAAGGATAACGACAGCGACTTACATACGAACATTACAGACACGCTCCCAATCCTCAATTCTTTTTCTTCCGCAGTCCCCATGCAATATTACCTTTTTTTCTTCCCTTCCTCGTCCTCTCCGACCAATATCCCATCACCTTCCTCCAACTTCCAGTTTCCAATTTTCCAATACCAAAAGGAATACGAGGAGCAGCAGTACGAATTCCAAAATACATCTCCAACTCCAACTTTCAACATTCTTTTTTTTTCCCTTTACAATCAAAGGCCTTTCATCTATTTATTGATCTTATAGACTCTCTTTCTTCCCTTCCCTTTGTTCTCACAGCTCTCCTCTATTCTTCCTTCAGTCGGCTTCGGCTCTCGCCTCCACTTGTACTCCCCACTTCTATGGACTAAAGCTCCCAACAAATCTTTTATCTCCTCGCAATAATGCCAATCCCTTTTTTTTTCCTATTTGTCAATCCTTCAGTAATAGTTGTATGCTTCAATAGTCAATGGACAGAGTTCAATACGAGAGCCCAATACTAAGGCTGGGAGCAGGAAGGACCCGACATTCAAAAAATAATCTAGTCGCTCAAAAAATGTATGTTACAGTGCTTAATCCAATGAGGAATTTAGTATTATATATTTTGTTATGGATGTGTATAGATCTTTTTACTCCTTCGATTTGGATTGGATACACCATTTTTATTGAACTTCTATAAATATATTTCTATTGAATTTATTGGGGGGAGAGCGATTTGTATTGGTATATTGGTATTGGTATTGAGATTGCTATTTGGGTCGATCCAAATTGATTGGTCTTCATTTTTAGATATACTGATAGAACCTCAAATTCAGCGAACCCTTTTTTCTGATATTTACATATTCATAGTCTATACTATAGCCTCTTATTGTTATCGTAATTCCCAGTCGTGATGTACTTATTTTGCGATGAATGCCGTATACTGTGCTACTGTGTCTTTTACTTCATTTTAATTTTTGGCAAATTAGACAGAAATCGACTTCTTTTTGTTTGTATATGAATACACGCTGATTACTTTATTTCAAACATTTTTGTACTAGTAGAAATTGATATCTCTTAAGCTCATTGTTAGTCGTAATAGTTGTATGATTTCCCTTTAGTGGGGACTACACTATTATATAATAGTCAGCAGAATAGGCTGAGTAGTAGTTATTTAGTTACTACTTCAACTTACTAATCAAGAGTGCAAATCTTTGTGATAATTACCCCTGTACACAACTACTGCATTTACATCGATATGGAATCACAAATGTGAAATGTTTGGATTTTTCAATCTTCCCATCTATTTTTTTCTTCTTTTTGTGGATTGCAGAAATCTGTAATTAATTTATTGTAGTACATGATAATTATAAAAATTATAACGATAATTACTTTTTATTTTATTGTAAAATTGTATGATGTTGATGAATGGGAGTTTTTTCAAGACATATACATTATACATAATATACTGTATATGATTATGTATTATCTTGTTTTTGTTGATTATTGTGGGAGTATTGACTAGAGCTCTATAATCCATAGGAAGGAGATAAATCAAGTTGCATCTCTCATCCACACACTTCTGGAATCTGGAATGTTTTTGCCACACTTGAGTGTCTAATTGTACAGAGAGTATGGAGGAATATTAAGGTATATGTTCACTCACACTGATAAGGAGTGGATAAGGCTCAAATGCACCAAAGTAAGTTGGAAATGTGTAAATGCTCAATTTTGAAGTATTTTTTTTTCTTGATGATTTCTAAGTTTGTATTGTGTACAGAAAATGAAGGAAAAACGGAAGAAATAAAAGATGATGATGAGATAGACCTTAGTTAACAATTTTATTATGATACTTTGTATTTTGTATATTTTTGTAATTTCCTACATGTACAATTAACCAACCAAAATTAGCCTTGTATATTTTTGAATGTAGAGTTACTTTACATATATATACTGTTGACTGTTGTAGATACAATTACAAATAAAATTATTAATCTTTCCTATCCTGTAAACTGTACAAGGTATGGACAGAGCACAGGCGCTTCGTCAGCTTTTGGTCATTCAGTTGAGCAGAAAGACTGAGAATAAGAAGAAAAAAAGGAAGGGAGGAGGATGAGGATTGAGGAGGAGAGCTGCTGATTCATTTATTTGGGTACAAATATTTGAGTGGTTGAGTCTGAGAGAATTTTTAATTATAGGCAATACAAGAATGTTCTTGCATGGTCAAGTGCAGAAATGTAAATGTGAAATAGACATGTCTGATAGACATAATTAAAGGCTATAATATGCTACGCACTCTTGAGTCTTGAGACATGAGAGACTTGACTCTGTGTAAAACCTTAATTCATGAACCATGTAAGAATTTTGTGGATGTAAAATGTAAAAGTTTAAGGCTTTAGAGGTATATGTACCCTGTTGAAAGACCATATGATATGATGAGGGATAGGAGAGTGTGTGTTATGCTCGGCTTTATTTATTTCTCTATATTATAGAGGATTTTCTGACTCTCTTAAATTTCTATGAGACCGTCTTTCCTATATACTTTTCTTATATATTGCATGGTTTTTCTTGGCTTGGTCTCGGTCACCGGTGACGGAGTCGGTCGTCGGTCTTGGTTTCCTTCTCGCTGTTGAGAGTCGTACTCGTACTCAGTGATTCAGTATTCTTATCCGAACATCTTGATTTATCACCCCTATTTTATCTTTATCATTAAAATTATATACAGCCATGCGTATACCATAACCATTACCAACCTTATATAGGAGTGGAAATATAACGTGAACGTAATAACATTATATAGAGACTGTACGAAAGACGACGACGAGTAAGAAAAATTCAAGAACCACTGTAACTAGTAAAACTAGAAATTATAAAGATACCTGTATAATAGTAATAGCTAATAAATGTAACTAGTCAACTAGTCACTATACAGTCATATTAAACACTACCAGCACCAAATTGACTATCAAGACAATTTAACGAAAAAAGTCTATATACCTATAGGTCCCTATATACTATGTTGGTTCACGGATATGGATACATTTCGCCTCCATGTCTCGTGGTCTAAGTACTTTCAGACATTTTAGGTTAGTTATGTGTAAAACTCAAACAGTCTTTTACTTTTGACTTACTACACGTCTGTCTCTATAGATTACATGCTGGCTACGGCTACACTGACTGGCAATTGGACTGGGGCTTGGCTGGATTTTAGATTCATTTCCTTCGTCTCTAGATTCTTGATGGCTTTTCCAACCAAAAGCAACTACAAAATTTCGGAGGTTCAACAAATTGAGTTTCCACGGACTCTTCAACCTCCAACACGGAACGGTACGGTAACGGTACGAATATGAATGACACTGAGTGAGGGCGGCTGTTGCTTAACGTATACAAAGTGATTAGCAGTTATGGAATTGGCGTTGGCGTTGGCGTCGGAGTGAGTATTTCATTTACAGTTTAATATATCTAATTATGATATGATCTACTTTTCAACTTGATTTCTTTGAGTTTTTCTTTGAGTGCAATTAACAAAAATATAAAAAATAAAACACTTTTTTTCAAGTCAAATTTTTGTTCCAGTACAGGAGTAAGCTGTCTTATTTGTAAAGGAGAGTACAAATCACACTTAACATGATAATTAAAGCTCAAATAATGCAAAATATAACAAGATTCAAGTTTGGACTCGTGTGTTTTGATTTCCTGTTTGAACGAATTTGAACGGAAAACCAAACTAAACCAGCTAGACAGTCAGCCCTCAAAAGAATTTATAGCGTGTAGCTCTGTTGCTCCGGCCTCGGTTTTGTCTGTAGAATGATTAATTAGTTGGATTTAAATTTGGATGGTGAAATGATAAGACGAAACTCTTGTATAATTGTCTCAACTGAACACATCCAAATTTTGTTCTTTTTCAAATGATGAATCTTTCCTCTCATTCTCATCTCCTCATCTTGACATATAGTATGTTCTCATTCTTAATTTATTACAATAGCTCCTCTCTTTATTATTTCACATTTTCTCTCACTTTTTTTTGTCTGTGTGTAATCTGACACTCCCCGTGTTAAAAATTACTATAGTTATGTACACTTAAGTAGGTAGGACGTTATACTTTGCCACCGCGAGTTCAAAGAGTGAAAGTGTTCACTGTACACCTTACCTTAATAGACTTTGCTGCTGTTTCTATAACCTTCCACCAAAAGTGCCTTTGAATTCAAATCCAAATCCTACTAGTATAATTCTACAATGCAAATAATGCTCACTGGAATTAATCATTCTTTCAAAATGTAATTTAAGTTTTTAAATTATTCTTTCCTACCCTTTTGTTTTGACTTCTTTGTCTTGATTTACCTTTAATAAATTCGCACTTGACAAAATACAAGGACATAATATAATACAATAGTCGATATGAAGGTGCAAAACCATCTACAAGCCATTTTTATAAAGCATTTCTTTCAAATTCGGGTAGAGCCTTTATATCACATTAACGCTTCACATTAAATAAGATTTATAGTTTGCAAAAATTTTCTTCAGTTTGACAAAACAGGCAGGTAACGAAGTTTCAGAAATGCATGTCTCTTTTTGGAATTCTTTAGGAGGAGCAATATCCATAGGTTTCCCAAGCCTTTGAATTTTATTTTTTAAGTTTGCAACAACAAACAATGTCGTCTGTGAAGAACCAAAATGACCCATATTCAATTTTAGCTTTAAAAAAATGCTCTAGTATGTACAAAAATATAGAAATATCATGATCTTGAAAGTGTTTAAATGGAACATTTTGCACTTTTCTCAAAACATGTAAATAGAAAATTTTGCACTTTTTTAAAACATGTAAATGGAATGTTTTGCACTTTTCAAAAACATGTAAATAAAACATTTTAGCACTTTTTAAAAACTCGTAATTAACATTTTACGCATCTTTCTCGTATAGTGTATTTTTGACATAGCTCATTCAAATTCTAGTCTAAATTGGAAATGGGTCATTTTGGTTCTTCACAGACGATATGGTCCGATTTTTTACAGACAGATAAAATCACAAAATTGCTTGTATTAATTTCTGAGTAAATGTAAAAAAAAAACGTCTAATTTTGCTTCTTCACCCACGATACTAGAAAAGATTAAATTACATAAAAGACGTTTACACATTATGTAGGTGCATTAGGCTCATGATTGCGCCACTTATTTTTTTCAATGTAATCTCATTAAAGGCGTAATTAATTATCATATTATATTTGTCTAATCGGAAGATTAAGAGACACGTCAAGGCAGTCG
>JAQFZE010004972.1:0-10694 GCA_034695245.1 Dicyrtomina saundersi | reverse complement strand
ATACTGATATTGATGTGACGTAACGACCTACTCCAATTTCGTATCAATTTTGTTTTCATACTTATAGCAGATCCAATTCCAGCAAAATCTAAAGCGCTCTTCTCCTTCTCAAGTAACCAATTCATCATGCAGATTGTATGTAGATATGCTGTTGGTCTTGGATTTGGTAGGTTTGTGTGTCAGAAAAAGAAGGAGTAGCAATTCATTTACGGGCACGGGAGCGGAAAGAAAGGGGTCCTGCGGCGCTTTGATGATGAAGCAATTTTCTCTAGTCCGTCCTTTCCATTTTGTACTCTTCCCAGGCCAACAAGAAGAAGCTCAATTTACAAGGAGATTGCTTCCGCATTTAAATGCTTTGAAGGATTAATAGATTACTTTTGTGTATGCCTCCGCTCTGCTGGGAGAAAAAATTACGTTGTTGCTAAATGCTGTGTAGAACAACATAAAAAGTTGACTTGTAGGTAGTTCTATATAATGGGGGAGAGGGCAAAAGTCCGGAAGAGGGCAAAAAGTCCGAGACGAGCTCTATGTCTAACACACTATTTCTCGGAGGACGTTTTGCCCACGTCGGAGTTTTTGCCCATTTCCCATTACAAGCAATTTTTAAAATGCTAAAACATTGTATTTACAATTTTGCCGAATATAATGTAACCAACGGTTTTTAATTTTTTTGAAAATACTAAGCAACCGCTCCACAATTCCTTTTAAAATGCAAATCATGGTTTTATAATTTTGGGGAAATACAAAACCTAGCTGTGAAATTATTAATGTTTAACTGCAGTTAAAACGCAATCAAAAATAACGTACAGAAAAGTATACTTTTAAAAAACGTTTGAAATATACAAACTGCATCTTAAAACTGAACACGCTACACTCGATTTACGCTATACTATCACTACTAATAGCAAAGCAGGCCATTTACCCCTGCAGAATTTTGCCGAACTTTCTGTTGTTTCTAAAAAGCGTGGAATAGGAGTAACATACTTTGTACCATTAACTGAAAGCCCTGTATGTTAAAACACCATACCGTTTTAGGTTCCAAATAAATATGCATGTAATCTAATCGAGTCTTTTGAGTGGTTCCCACTTTCCCTAAAAACGTTATACAACAAAATGATGAATTACACTCGAGATACAATTACGATTATGATTCTATCTTCTGAATTCCAAGGGATGGAAACAATCCAGACTCGCCTTGAGAACAGATTGGAAAGTTTCACATACTATATCTGTATGACTTTGGCCTAAAGTCTATAAATCTTTCTTCTTTTTTTTTGTACTAAAAGTATCTCCTAATCCTGCGCTACAAACGAAACAGATGTACATACATAGTGGCAGAGGTTATTCGTGGATACTGCCGTACGATGCGCAATATTTGTATTTTAGTATTACACATAATGTATGTAAGTACATTCTATCTTATTTTAGAATCTGAATATTTTTTGCTTATAGTTTTATAGATCGTCTGACGTCTTGAATTTTGACGGCAGATGTAAGTTATAGCAAAATTCAAAATTGCAAATAAATTATTTACTACTCCGTAATCCAAAAACCAATTCCACCAAATCAAGTGTGCAAAAACCTAAAATGGAATCTGTACATAATTTAAATGACAAATGATTGGCAGCGACAGCACGCCAAATCTTTGAATGTGATCAGCTGGTGTATATTTAAATACTTTTGCAGTACTATTCTAAAATGCGAGCTGGGAAGGCTTTTCTTCTTGAATACATACACGTCGCCATGACGCCCTGACGTGTTATAAATTTATTTCTGGGGAAATCAATGCTGAGCTGAAACGGTAAAACCAGTGTCATCTCATCTAAATAATTACAAAGGTACATAAATTCCAATTTAAATGAAAAGCTCTTGAGTTTAAATGAAATTTAAATATTGCACTTAAATACAAATAAATAGTAATATATATATATACATAAGGGTAGTGGTACCGGTACTGCCGCTGAAGTCGATGATACAAGATAAATTAAAGCACCCAGTACATACTAGCACTAGCAACTTTATCACTGCAAGCCCAACCCTACCTGAACCATGGATAAACATCAATTGACAATTGATTGTAAAGTCGTATATTTTTACGCAAAAAATTTTTGTGAGCTCATTACTATTTATTCATGTGAATTCGATGTTCGACGCTCGCTCTCTCCTCTCACACAAGGATCATTCCCAAAATGAAAATGTACAAAGTTAACCTTTTTTTTTTGAAATATTAAAAATGAAATCTTAACATACAGACAATGCACGTAAGAAAAATATTGATTATACTGATACATATCTAAAAGTAGTTCATCATTTTGGCTAAAGCTGAAGCTACAGACTTGCGTGCTGGATAAAGATAACTACCCGGCTAAAACACGGATAGAATTTTTGAGCATCAATAAATCTTTCTCATTGCCAAGCGTCTCAATCTGTTTCAGTAGCTCCAAGGAATCAGCATAGTAAAACAGACGAATCACAAGGTCCTGATATTTTTGCAATATGTTTCCTTTCATCTGAGTTTCGAGCCTCTCTGAAACACAATTTTCAAAACATAAATCAATAACAAATTCCAATTTTCAATTTCAAAAGTGTCTACATCATCATGGGCATGAATGCATGAAGAAAAAAAAACACTTTATAGTTTTTTACAGAGCCTGTAATATTATAATTATCTATGAGAGTAGTGAGTTATAATACAATAAATATGTTTACCGGTAAAATGTAAAAGGTTCTCCTTCAAAATAGGTTTAAGATCAACAAGGTTCTGAACTGCCACCAGTATAAGAACATTAATCAATGCCGTGTGTAATTTCATATCCTTACTAGGTAAATCTTTGACAAAATGAGGAATTAGGTAAGACCAGTCAATGCTAGCCGTGAATCGGCTTTCTTCCACACCAGACGTCAAAGACAAATTATCCTCGAGGAAACTGTAAACGATTCTCTGGAAACCAATTTCTAGTGCACGCTCAATGAATTTAGTGGACAGGGTGCCAATCCGAGCAACCGGGAGTACAAGCATCTTAGCAGTTTCCAGAATTATTGGTACAAGCTCATCTTCCATAGACCCGTTCTCCATCATACCTATAAATATATTCAAAAGAAAGCAAACATCAAACTAGGTAAAGTTTCAAATGTACGAATACTGCCACAAGTACAACATTTCTATTATATTTTCAAGTTTTGAATTTTGAAACAAACGTTGTAAATAACTTGATGAAATAAACTAGTACACTCACCAGTAATATATTTTTCAAATTTGTCCATTAATGGTCGATCCACAACTTTCAAGTAAGCAGCCACACGGAAAAATTGTGCATTTATGGTTACAATCGTACCTCGTTGGCTCTCGTGCACACAAGAAAAAGGCAGAGAGTTAAAAAAATATTTTTTCAAGTCTTGACCAAAAGATTTCCTCACGTCCACGATCTATACAAATTTAAATTTTTCAAATAGATACAATACAATGAATACAAATTACCTTGGATTTATTATAGGAACTTAAAGACGAAATAATGTATAATATGAACTTTTTGGGCGCATAGCCTCTTGTACTAATTTCCTGGCGATATATACACCAGCTTGAGCAGAGCACAGTGAAGGCAGTATGTTCTCTAATTAGGTAAGTTCATTTTACATAAATACGTAAGCCAGCGCAAACACCAAAAATATTGCTATTTGCAGTCCAATTATGTTCCTTAATAGCCGAGTGCATACGAGCTACAGGTGTTCATTATATTCGCTTTGAAGCTAGAAAGCAAAATCGCCAAAATTTTCATACAGGGAATAGAAAAATAATGAAAAGAAATATTTTTCTTGTATCAGCTAGTAACTATTAAGAACCTGTGGAAACGTGCTGTTCTTCAAATAAAAGATATATATATTAATTTAAAATTCGCTACACAGTACATAAAGTAAACAGCGAAATGAGTTTTAAAATTCTGGGGAAACTTCATTTGCTCTTGTTTTCATTTAAATCTACACCATCCAGCCAAAATATATAAGAAAATCTCTAACGAAATAACTACCCTGGAATGTTGTCATACAGTGTTACAGGTCCGCTGTTAATCCTGCCACATTGTACAGTACACATGTAGGTACACATGTATTTACGTGAACACGTTACCCCAGCCAACCTCACAAATCAAGTCTGAAACCGGATGTCTATGACAAAAAATTGTCCGTACCACGTGTATCATGAGTGACTTCCACTAAATTTTGTAAAATTGCGACATTACAAGCTTTGATTTTATTTATGATGCATTTGACTTACAAATTTGTCCTTCGAATCGGTGTTCATCTTCCCTCCTTCAAGAGTCCGATCTCCACTATCTAATGAATTTCCATGTGGACTTGTTCTGCTTCTATGGAAAATCAATCGTACCATTACATCCACGACGCACTGGAGAATCTCCACTGCATTTTTATTCAAATGATTCACATTTGACTGACCCTGATTTTCTTCCAGCTCCTCTTGACCTGACAACACATAAATTAATTGAGGAATATCAATTATTAATAAGTACACGCTCTTACCAAAAAATTACACTTTATTTATGCATGTTACACTGTAACATTGACAGAAACATACATAGTACATGTTCGTTAAAATTTCAACGGCAAATTACGCTACCTACATACTACAAACATATACGAGCAGAGGACAGGAAAGAGCGAGCATATACGTAGTCACATTCAGGTAGTATACACAAACTGAAGAAAACCGCAACTGTTTTATTCAAAACAGTACATTCATACAATTTCCGCTTTAAATTAAAAATGTATAATTATTAATTACTTTTTACCTGAAGAACCCAACATGTAATAAGATCAATTTAGCCTTTCTTGAAAACCCTCCTCTGATCACCCTTACTTTAATATTATGTAAATCAATTTGAACCAAATATAAAACTAAAACTTAAAGGTTTCCGAATTAATAAATACGAAAATAAATAAGTTCTGAGTTGTGACATTTAAAAAACTGCAGCTCAAAGAGAATATTACAAAATCAGAATATATTCCATCCAGCTGCACTCCAAACGCAGAGTTCGAGATCTATGTAAATTTTTTATAGTCCATAATATTAATATTTTAAATATAATACATTGAACTCTCCACATCGTACGTAAAAATGTAAATGAGCATTCAGAGCATCAATCATAGAAGACATAGTGGGCTTTCTCAAAATTATACAAACATGGTTGCAACAAAAAGCGTTTTTAGCGTACCTACCTAAATATACAATTACACAGATACGTGCATATTGCATTTGCAATCCCATGGGCACTCATCGTGCCCATCCTTTAGCTTAAAATGTAACATGCAATTCAAATTAAGTTAAATTAAATTCCACAAGTTAAAGTTTAGAATTCTTAGAATTTAAAGGATACTGCCTTTATTGTAAGTATTCTAAGATTATTTCACAATTTTATAGTATTCTTTGAGCGGTAAGTGCACAGCTTGTGTACAGTTGTATTTGAATACAAAATTTTCATTTTTTTTTACATTTATAAGAAAAAATTTGGTAGCATGCACAAAATTGCACAATAATCACGATCATAATGGCTGATCATCTACAAACTGTAACTTTGAAACTTTTGAAATAAGTTACTAGCAGTAGAGTACCAGCTGATATCCGTTCTGATTGAAGTTGACATTTTTATACATACTGTACGTTTTTCTTGTTCAAATTCTTTAAAAACCAAAGAGAGGCAAGATAAAAAATTCCAAGCACAAATTACATTATGAATTGCCGCCGCCCCATAATAGAACACACACAGCGACAACTGCACCTAACACGGGTATGTGATCGGATTACAATATTAGTATAATATGATGGTGATCCAATCTGAGCATTCTATGACATTCAGACTTGGACGTGCCACCGCGACAACTCTGACAACCTGACAAGGTTCTATATAACTGTTAAAACGTGTTCACATCTCCGAGCATCTACTATGAACTTTGTATTCTTATCTTGACTCTGATTCATGAATTTCAGCACTACTGCATACTGGTGGAAAGATCTAAAGATCAATACAACTGATCACTGAATCAGCTGTCGGTGTCACTTTATGGAGATGCTTAGACATCTCTGAAAATCCCAACCCTCTCACTCGCTGTTACTCATGGCATTTGCTAATGAAAGACGAGAGTAAAGTTGACTTAGTCTCGACGAGGCTGGAAAAAGAGACATTCATACAATTCTTGAAAATCACAACTGGAATGAGGTAGACACACCGACAACACCACCGTGTTTCACAAAAAAGGCGCATTCCTTTTATCTTGTAACAAGATAAAAGTAGAATTTGCATCGGTTCAGAAGTTCAAACGTGCACACGCTTTAAAAAAAATTGAAGACGTAATAAAATTATATGATTGATATTCTAAGTGTAAAGTGTTCGAATAATACGTCTTGAAAAGGCGCATTGTTTTAAGTAAGTTGTAAGCTCTTAAAAGTTAAAAATCATAATTGTTTTATGACTGAATCTTTGTTTTTTTTTTAAATTCCGTGCAATTATCTACTCAATAGGAACACGCTCAAAACGTGTTAGGTGAGTATTGATTCTTCAGTGACAACTGCAGGTTCAAGTGGTTCTACTTCCATTGCAACTTGTAGCGGTACCTTAGTAGGACCTAGGAAATCCTCGTACTGCAATACAGCTTTAAATATTTTAACAGTTTCCCAATTCCAAGAAATCTGAATCGGCAAGAACAGATTTAACTTGAACGAGAATTTATTTACATTTCTTCCCAAATGTAATATATTTATATCCAGTAAGGTGCTTTAGCATTTGAGTAACTTAATAATTCACCGATTCAATATTCAATCGATGCATGAAAAATTTAGGCAGCGAAAATATCAACAAAATAAATTTAGCATTCACGCTTCATTTTATTCCAGATGCAGCTTCGATTCATCCATTAAAAATTATATAATATATATCAGCATATGTAATAAGTAATTCCCGAAGTGAATAACGTTATATCACAACAGAAGCAAGTGCTTAGCATTGCTCTCTCCATGTATTGAATATAGTTTCCATATTTTACGTAAGTATGCTACACAAGCACAATACAAAAGCCGGACCCAGTCACCCAGTAACCAGGTTACTATAAGATTACAATATGTGTGCAACAAATTTGTTTCTTAAAAATAGCTTTAAAAATTATTAATATCAAGGTTGATGCAGTTTAATGCAGAATATTAGAATAATAATATTGTTTTCTTTCATGGAATATTACTCTTGAAAATACGAATCGTCACTTTAAACATAAAAAACAATTCAAAACAATAACAAAATTCAACATTTGAAATGCAATGCAATGTGTAGTTTGCTGGAAATTAGAACGGAACTAGATCCAACATTTTTTCCTGTGTTGCATCTTCAGTTTCGCACTGCGCATAACATTATTACGATAGTAACAGAGGAAACAGTAGATCTATACACATGTTGAAGTAGAAAGAAGCAGATTGATAGTATCTTTAATAATGTTACACAAAGAAGTAGTGCACAAGCCGAAAATATAATTCAAAGTAGTTGGAGCGTTGAAAGTCAAAATAAATAAAAAGTGACTTCCTTGGCGCCAGGACGCTTCTGTAAACATCGGTGTTTGCGAGCACTGAGCTATAATGGTAATCGTGGCATGTTAGTTTTGCAAAAATGCTTTGTTTTGCTGAATGTTGTGCATTTGTCGTTTTCCACTTGCCACTTTAATGTTATTTATTGTTGGTTCTTGAAGATATAATTCTTTAAGATAGAAAAGTTGGAGGTCCTGAGTTAAGTATGTATGTATGAAGCACTAGCTTTGTAATCCTATTTGGGCTTAACGTTAGTCTTATGTTGTTGGTATAGCGAAATTAAAAATACTACATTTAAATATTCGGAATTAAAAATAATACATTGCTGCATATTAACTCTAACTCTACTCACAACTCAAGGATGGCCTTAAGAAAAATGTATTTAAGTTGTTATGTGAATTATTAAAGTGCTCTATTACTTATGACTAATGCAATGTTGAACGAAATCAGGAAAGCATCTATATCAAAAAAATGGCATGTCAAACAGAAATTACAAAATGCACTTCCTCAGAATTTAAATTAAATCAAAAGAATTATCAAGAACTCAATGATTTTATTAACAACTCCTCGGATCTGAAGATCCAAAATTGACATTCGATTATAAATCTTAAAATATTCAGTAGCTTAATTCTAATTGTAAAATGCTGAAGCAATTGCGATCACCAATTGACCGTCAAATATTTTGAAAATTTGTAATTGTATTTAAAAAGAGTAAAACCATGTTACCGCATTAAAAAATTGCCTCTTTGCTGTGCATTATAAAAAAAATAACCTTTGTTCTACATTTTCAATCATTTAAAAAAATTTCAAATGTGAACACTTACAATTATGCATCGTATTTTTACACACAGATGTATTATCTGTAACAAAATAAAAATATTTTGTGGAAAGAGAAAACATGCTGATTTTGATTAATTTAAGTCAAAGTTATTCTGACAATACCTTCAATTTGGGAAATAGATGCCTGAACATGATTTATTAGTTGTTGGAGCGCGATTTCGGATTTAAGATTAGAGTACTAGTGATATAAACATCAATAAAAATACAGGAATGCAAATTAGGAATCAAAAATCATTTTTTCTAGATAAAGATTAGAATCAAAGGGACCTCTGAAGAAATGCTGACACACAGCTGTACAGCGAATGGGTAAATTGAAACTCAAATCGATTTTGTGCTTTTTTATACGAGCATTAACTACTACTACTACTATTAGCTATTTAAGAAAAAGCAAGAAGAAGAGTAGCGAGCAAAGTAACTTATTGACTTACATTTTTTGGCCGAGTTCCTTTCCGCCTTTTTGCTTTTCAATAATTTATTTGATGGCGCAACTTCCACCCAAGTTTCGCATAAGACAGGAAAACAACTATGAATAAATCTGTATAAGAATCCTGTAGGTGTATCCATGAGCGTAGAAGAACCAGGAGAATTACCATCCGAATCTCCATTTCCAATAGCCGATCCTTCAATCTGCTGCTGACCTCCACAAAGTCCCGAAGAAGCATCAAAATCCAGTGAGGAGGACATTATAACATGCTTCCGATGGGTCTCATATTCATAACCGAATGGATAATATAATTCCATGTATGCTGAATTCTTTTCCTTTGAATTTGCATTGGATTTTGAATTATTCTTGTCATTATTATCATTATATTCGTCATTTTTATGGCTAGGGTTGGCATTGGCCTCCCTAGCTTCCGGTTGGATAAAGTCACGAGTTAGAATTTCCGAAGATGTATCTTGACGTGAGGATGTCGAAACTGACTCTGTTTCTAGATCAAGGCAAGATGCAATCAGAGAAAGAACACGGATTCTCTCCTTGATTTCTGTCGACATATCCGATATGTCAAGTTTGAGGCGAGTTTTTGAACCACTGGCTGATGAGGTTGAGGTTGAAATTAAATTCATGACAGCTGGAAGGATAATATCTTTTGAAGTTGCTACTAAATTGGGACAGTGCTCGATGAGGAGTGTGATGAAAGATAAACAATGTTGACGAATCGAGGGTAGAATGTTTGTTAGTGTGCACTTTAAATGAGTCAGCAATAGATTCCAAAATGGTTGCAGTTGATCCTCAGAAATCTGTAAATAATTTAATTACAAGATTAACATTTTAGTTTTTTTTTTAATTTTCCTAATTATTGTTTAAGAGTCAATGCGCATATTACCATTACCAATGGCATTACTCCAAACAGACAAAAAAGTGCGAAGTATAATACTGATATTATCAAATGATCAAAGTGTGGGCTTTCCCTTGTACTACATAGGGAAGAAAAATGGTAAAATATCTATTAAAGACAGGAAAGAACAATTTAAGGGTATACTTTATCATTCAAGCAGGGTCCTTACTCCAAGAATACATGATTTTTACCACTTTTGACTTAGCGTTTTAGGGCCGATTAAGTTAGCTAAGTTATTAGCTAATTAGTTAATATGATTGAAAGCATCGTAAATATAAAACAATCATGATCGCCCTTATTTTAGTACATAATCTTCTATTTCGCACATTAAGAAACATTAACTTTAATGATTGGCAATTTCAATGCTATTAATTTTACAACTTATAATTTTATAAAAAAATTACATAGCATAGCAACGTTTCAGCTATTCTCAAGTTTTCCTTCCGGACCAAACGCTCGTTATCTGATGTAAGCATTGCAAGCTTCTCCACAATGCGTCCCAAATGATTATCCAAAATATTATTTTCAGTGGTTATGAGCTCGTGCAATCCATTTAATGAATCAATCTTTGCGTTGGTGTTGTGATGATTTAGGGCAGTCAGTACATCCTGAAAAAAAACATAATACTATTTATAACAGCAACAACTGAAAGTAAACGTTGGTAATGGAAAAATTGCCAAACTATTATCTGTATGATGGAAGCCTAATGATAAGGCAAAACATGAAGTATATATTAACATGTAACATACTTTGTTCCCTGTACTTGCTAGTGTTATTCATGATCTAATCACTTATCGAAAACCTTTCAATACAAAAAGAGCATCCCTTTAAATTCGAAAAGATTGTGTTACCTAATTTGAAAAATCTTAATTACGGTATTGAACTACTTCTTTATGAACGAGACAGAACGTAACGGTAGACGTTAATTACTACGATAC
>JAQFZE010004971.1:0-10696 GCA_034695245.1 Dicyrtomina saundersi | reverse complement strand
AAATTTATTTGCATGTTTTTGAAAAGTCAAAATATTCTATTTACATGTTGTTTGAAAATTCAGGCAGCGAGGGCTGCCTTCGCTGGCCGCATTATCCGGCCCTGCATGCATGTGATTTACTCGGAAATCACAAACAGTAACAATAACGTAATTTAACTAGGCTTTCTTTTTTTTATAGTTTAATTTGCATACTAATAAAAGTTGGTTTGAATTCTACCTCCGGGTTGTGATATTCATATACCTACCTACATAATTATTAAAGATTTATTTATCATTACGAGCAATTTAGCGTCGGTTCATGGCCCTTATTCCACTCATCGGCAATTTATAGATTTGTTTACACTGGAAAGTGCATTAGTGTAGGTACCTACGTATATTGAAGGTCAGTTGGTGTCAAATATTTTTTTTGTGAATAAATGCACGGACGTAGTGACGGTATTAAAGCTGTCATTTCCTGCCACAATAACTAAATCGACCTCGTCACCGTTTCCGCCTCCGTTCTTTGCTCCTTAATTTGCACTGATTTTCCCCAAAACTGACACGAAGCAAAAAATGTGAAGAAAATAATGTACCTACCTACATACATATACAACATTTTTACTACCAAAATCAAATTCAAAACGGAGGTATGTCAAACTCAATAATTTCATTTCCCCTCACCCTCAATCAGTTAACATTAACGTTGAGGTACATTGGAGCTAAGCCCAGGAGCCAAAGTCACGCAAATGTAAAAATATTTGAGAGCACTTATGTACGCTAAATGCCGTATAACGTCCTTGGACTTGGACTTGTGGATGGATCAATTTTAGATTCAGAATCACAATTCAAATTGCCTCCCCTACACATTGTACACTCTGAACATGTCACATAATATAAAAACTAAATAAATGGAGTTAAATGGGAGAGAAGCACCTGAAGGCTGAAAAAAATGAAAACCTTTCTATTTTCCACTTTCAACTCGTCGCGAGTCGGTAGTCGGCTTTACTATCCCAATCTCATCAAAATCAAATTTAAACAGGAGCGGAAGGAGAAAAAGTGAAAATGTCCCTATAGCCTCAAAATCTAAACTCAAATCTTGAACGCCTGATTTATTTCTACTATAAGCCAAAAGTGTTGATTTCCACACTGCATCACTCTGTATACTCACATACTATATATACTCTATACTCATATGGTCTATATGCAACAAACTGAAACTGGTTAAGCCCCTGTAATCCCAATAAGAAACGAGACTGTGAGATTTATATAATAATATGGAGTAAATGCAGAGTAATCGATTTTCTATATTCTAGTCCAAGGAGACGACCGGAAACCGGAAATTGAGCTCGCTGTATCTTCACATATATATGTTATAAAAACGACGAGATGAAGGGAAAGCAAGGGGAATTTAATATCCATATATACCTTCTCAAAATAAAAAAAAATCCCGCCTACATGGAAACTATTTAGTCGCGTATTGTTGTTAGACCCTAATGCTATAAGTGCTTAAGGAAGATAATTCCTTTTTTTATGTTTAAAGCATTTAAGTCCTGATAAATAAATATTGTAAACGCACTGTTGGATGTTTTACCGCATAAACATACATAAGCTGCACGTTGATAGCTTTATATGCTTTAAGAAGGTACCTACATTAAGTATTCGAATTTTGAATATAGTATTCATAATATTTCCCTGTATAGTGTATTGATATTCCCTTTTACAAAAATCCTTTAACAAAAACATACACATAATCCGACAGTACCGCTTACTTTTCGCAGCTTAGTCAGAATAAGCCTACATCCGACACCACACCAGAAGTAACATATCGTCTGTGAAGAACCAAAATGACCCATATCCAATTTAAGCCACAATCAAAATGAGCTATGCCTTAAAAACGAAATGAGAAACATGCGTAATATAATTAGGAGTTTAATTAGGAGTTTCTGAAAAACTTAAAATGATCTATTTTCATGGTTTTCAACGATGTAAAATGTCCTATTTACATGTTTTTGAAAAGGTGCAAAATGTTCTAATTCCATGTTTTTGAAAAGTGTAAAATGTTGTATTTACATATTTTTTAAAAGTGCAAAATATTCTATTTAAATGCTTTCAAGACATGTTTCAATATTTTTGTAGATAGTTGATATTGTTTTCAGCTACAAATGGATATGGGTCATTTTGGTTCTTCACAGACGATATAAACCTTGCTAAAAATAAACCTTCCCTACCTACTAAAAATGTACAATCTCGAAATTTTTAATATCTCTGAAAATTCCAAAGCACGCATTGAGACGAAAATGTCCGTTGACGTCGACCGTCGACGTGGATGTCGATGTTACTCATCACATTTTGAATATTACATAATGAACTGATAATGTAAAAAATGCTGATCTGTTCCTGAACATGTTATAAAGTGTAGTCTTTTAGTAGTCATATGTACAGATTATGCATTAGGATGTATTCATTATTCATCATGTATCAAGTATAAATCATACACGTTACGGTATATCAGTATCAGCAGTAGTTTGAGCAGTTTCGCTTGCGTAGTCAAAATGCCTCAAAATGTCGAATTTGTACAGTTTTTCCAAGAATCAGCACTGGTTTTTAACGGTCCTGGTCCATTTCCGCGAGTACCGGCACCGGCACTGGTACCGTTACCGGCCCGGCCCCACAGCACACTTTCCCTTCACCTTTCTTGAATCTATCTGCCGCTTTTGCAAAAGCTAACGGAATGAGAAAATGAGATCTTGTTCGAATACTCAGACAGAAAAGGGAACATGCCTGATGAATGATGAAGTTGCAGTGTGCATAGTTACTATGCAGTATTATTGTACATGCCAAGGCAGCTATCAGTAACATTATAAGCCAATAATACTTCTTGAATCTATATCTATAACACAAAACATCTTTTACAATGTTACATTATAGATTTCTTTTTAAATGTGATCCCTTTTCTCCATGTAAACTGAATGGACAATGGACTACCGGAACTGAATACAATGAAGTGTTAAATTTAAAGCTAGGTATACGGGCATGGGAATTTTATATTTCTTTTGTAGTATAAAATATTCATCCAATGCAATGTAATCTTAATCATGATCATCAACGTCAGTCATCTTCAGCATTCATAACACATCACATAGCATATTTGCATATTACTGATATATTTTTTACAATATTTTCTTGCTCCATAATTTGATAAAAAGCTATGCTACCGACACCGGCCTGCTGGTACTGGCGCTGGTACTGGTACTGGTTGGGACTGACGCTGACGAGTAACAAGAAAGTTAATCGATACTCGTCAATATCATAGTGTGTGTATTATAAAAATGAAAAATGAGCTCTCACAGTCTCTCACGCTTTCGAGTTGGGAAGGTGGGAGAGAAAGGAGTAATGTAGTGAAAACGAAACGAAAACGACATTTTGTGTTTTATTGTTATGTAAATACGTCTAGTGTGTATATCTGCTACACGCAGGGCCGGATAATGCGGCCAGCGCAGGCAGCCCTCGCTGCTTCAATTTTCAAAAAACATGTAAATGGAACAATTAGCAGTTTTCAAAAATATGTAAAAAGAATATTTTGACTTTTCAAAGACATTCAAATAAATTTTTTTGTACATTTCAAAAACATGCAAAAAAACATTTTCCACTTTTCTCAAAACATGGAAATAGAACATTTTGTACTTTTCTGAATCAAGTAAAAAGAACATTTTGCACTTTTCTAAAACATGTAAATACAACATTTTGCTTTACCAAAGAAAATCATCAATTAAATTAAAATGGTGGTTTTTGTATTGAAACAAATTCCTGCCTAAAAGTAATTCCTTCGTCCGGCCCTGGCTACACCCGGTTGCTCTTGTACTGTGTGATATCGACAGTAGTGCGAGCAGCATATTGAAACGAAACTGTTTATTATTTTTTATTAGTGTTATATAGCATTAGCAAACTGCACTATGTGCACTGTCTGTGGTAATAAATTACTGTAAAAAAAATTGACAATAATGCAAAGTACCTTCAGTGCAAATAAACTATGTACTTGTTCAACGTAAGTTTGCTATAGTATTGAAACACTGCACTATACAGATACATTTTTTTACGTCCACTCGCTCATATTTGTAGCATATTTGTTTACGACGTTTTATGAAGAACAATGAAAGAACGAAGGCTACCTATGCCTATAAATTCCTATATAATTTTACCTTATACGTATTACAGTGTGTAAATAAGTATGTGGATTTTGTGGATAGAACTCATTGATTTTTCTGGATTAGTCTGTCTGTGTGGTGTCTGTATAATAAAACTTATGAAACTTTCCCAAGTTATTTTTTTTTTTACTAAATGTGTAATATTTATCACATAGTATAGCTTTTGACATTGGATGATTTTAGGATGATTTTAGCTCCTGTATGCTACGGGTATGGGGGTTGCTTGCTATAGGCTATATAGGCTATAGGGTCGTGGGTCGTCGTCGTCGTCATAGTTGACACACTTGTTCAATCGTCGTCAACTTTCACTTCTCAAAGTTTCAACATGAGTACCTATACCTACATACCTAGAACCTAGAGTGAGAGTCATGTCATGAAAAGTTTGGGCTGTGCAAATACTATGTATAATATGAAGTTTTCCATTTACATATATTTTCGTGCGGTAAGACCTTCGCGGCCAAAAAGGAGGCCGTGGAGAAGGAGAAGTAAACATCAATTATGAGTCCATATGTACCACTTGGGTTTGGGTACGCTCATAATAATATAGGAAAAGGGTGAATAATTCGAAAATTTTGTGAAGGGAGAGAGAGATAGATATAAGTCAATGTGCCATATGAGAGTTCCCATGTCACGAGGGAAATATTAATTCCGCATCCCAAAAACTTGAGGTTTTCACAAGTTCCAATTCAGAATATGAGAATGAATGACAGACACACCCACTTATTACTATTTTATTAGTTTCATTTATTGGGCGCATGTAATTATTGGTATGTGGATTGTAATGTAGATTATTAGTATAGTATACTGCATTTATTAGACTGTTGACTGTGCTATGGGTAACATCCCTGCTTTTGCTTTTCAATGAATGTACATACTTATATAGTAAGTTGCGGCAGGCAGCCTTTACTACGGAATACTATCATCAGTAAAGGTAAAATATGCTATTTTATTATTATTGTGAGGTGCACACTGTAAATAATAAATTACTAATTTTGTAGCTCTATTGCTGTCATAGATAAGGCATTGAAATCGAAATTTTAAATAGAGTTTGTAGATTCCAATGCAATTGTGTTGTATTTAATAGGATTTAATAGTAGCTATTTTTCCTACCTAGGCAACATGATTTTGAATATACTGTGATCTGCTATATGTTAAGTAGAAAGGTACTCGTTCTGGTTTTAGAATTTTTGTTTTTGTAGACATGTAACTACGTTCCTACCGTAAGGTGTTTTACAAATGTGACACCATTTCAAGGTAGAGATGGATGTCCGTCGAAGACAGCATATTGTGTGCTGAGCATTGCCAGTTCATTTTCTACTGGTTTTACTACTATAGAGACAGGAAAATGAGCTATGACGAAAGAAGTTAAAGTAGAAAATTAGGTAATAGACGGAGTGTGTCAGTATGAATTATGTTTATTTATTTATATCTGGGAGAAACAATAAGAATTCTAACTTGAGATTGTAGGACAAAAGCAGTAGCTGATTTTAGTTTTTTACACATTTATTTATGTTGTGATTTTGCTTGGCTTTTGCTGAAGCTGAAGTGAATTGTGATAGTTTTCTATTTTCTAGGGCGAATTGGAAATAGATATATTTTTTATTTGAGTCATATCAAAGTTTAAAACGTAATTTTACAATTTTTAAAATATTATTTGTAAATTCTTTATTACTTTCTGTAAGAGCCATTTGTTTTGCTTTGGAAAAGCTTTTTTAATAAATTTTGCAATTTTTAAAAATATTTTAATTTGATAAACGCGTACTGTTGCGTATGAAATTTTTAGAAAGGATTTTCAAAGAATTATTGAATTTTTCAAAATGATAATTAGTTTATAATTTAGTAATTTCCACTTTTGAAAAACATGGATTTAGACGGATTTTGGTGTTTAAATCAATTAACTTAGAATATTTCACGCTTTAAAAAAATCAGTTACGACATATTGCACTTTGCAAAAAGTTGCAGTTAGTACATATTGCATTTCCCAAAAAGTTGCAGTTAGTACATATTGCATTTCCCAAAAACTTGTAGTTAGTACATATTGCATTTCCCAAAAACTTGCAGTTAGTACATATTGCGCTGCCCAAAAACTTGCAGTTAGTACATACTGTACTTCCCAAAAAACGTGCAATATTGGAAAATTTTGCAGTCAAAAAAACTAATTGCACGTTATACATATACTACTTTATAGTGAACGCACTAAAAAATACTAAAAAGTTTGTATTGCGCCTTCCGCCAAGATTTATCATAGATTATAAACGAGGCACTATTTCCTCGTTTCTTCTAAGTTTCGACTTTTGACTACAGGGCTAAGCTAAAACATAAGTAAGTCTTGAGACTGACTGCGTAGAGCCGCACGGCCCTGTGCAAACTGAACAGCTCGCGGGAACTCCATGCAGATAGATTATAGTCTTCGCTGAGAAAGCCAATTCATCATGTTTTGCTTTTGCACATATAGGTCGATTTACATAACACAAAGTTGGCCTCCTAAAAGGTCTCCCGCACCATCACCATAGTCTCAGCTTACTCTCCCATTCCCTTGCCAAAACCGGATTTGAATTTGCTCATAATATTTATACTAGTGAATATGAATGCTATAATGCAAAAGGGAAAAAGTGGGGCTTGTCTCGAGTCTAAGCAGTCCACACCACATACTGCCGAGCGAGATACAGTCATCACATTTACTATTATATGTAGTACAATACAATGTTAATACTCGTCCATAAATACACATGTAAGTACATACATACATGTGTTTGTGTGTGTGTGTGTACCTTCCTCCTTAAGGTTATGACAATCCCGAGAAAACTCAATTGAGTAGACCACAGCACAGATGACAGATGACAAGACAGGTTTATTTACGCCAAAAAAAGTTTTCTCCGATCAGTGAACACTTTATTTATCTCTTTCACCAACTACATCCAAATATGTGTTCCTACTGCGTGAGTAATACTGTGTGTGCTCAAGTATGTATATGCAGTAGCTGACTCTGGGTTCCTACCCGTACCGGTACCGGTACCGGCACCGGTACCGGAAACACTACAGGCTTTAAAGGCCTGGCCCTGGTGTTCCATTCACTCTATTTAATAAATTTATCAAACCAAAACTTCACTTCGATTATTATATTCAGAATACAAATGCCCTAGAAAGTTGGCCCATGTCTCAATTTTTGAATTTATTGCTTTTGATATGTTATATATTTGGGGGGATGAGGGCTGTGTATGCTTTTATTTTTATTTAGTACTCCTTTAAAAATCTAAGCGCTAATCAAAAAAGTTAACTAATTTATATAAACAAAATCAATTTTGATTGCAAATAACTTACAATTTTTTACTTTACAAAATATTATTGTGTAAAGTATTGGAGTTTTTAAAAAACTAAAAGAAATTATAACAAAAACTTAAATCAATTTTAAGCAAATCAATGAATTTTCGTGGCTTTTATACTGTAGGAATTTTATGCTTGAAAAACTCTTCAAACAAAACTAAAAAAAATACTTACAAATCTATTTTTCAATTTCACCATAAAAGTGCCAAATAAAAATTATGCATTAACAATATAGTTAAAATTGATTCTAAAAAACTTTCACTTTACTTTCTTTTTTTTTTTTTAACTTTCTTGATTTTTTCATTTCACACGCATTAAACCTCCAGTCAGTTTGAAGTCTTCCCCGTACACAAAGTGTAATAATGTGCAATTTTCTACATGAGAAGTTTAGTTTGACTTCGTTCGTAGCTTCGGCTCCGAGTTCAACTCCAACATTGAGGTCATTGTAGCTAGCGGAACCACATGGCTTCCTTGCGTTGGCGGTAGCGGTAGCACCAGCAGCAGTTCCTTGAACTTGAAATTGTCAAGGCAATTCTTGGAGTGAAATTATCATGAAAAGTTTGAAACGTGGAGAGAGAACAACATAGCAGAAGCACATAGCCTGTAACAGCTCTTGTTACTGTACATATCTGTACATGCCATCGCCGTGCGCTAAACCCGTACCTACCCATGAGCCATGATGAGCATACGAAATAATTGAAATTATAAGGAAAGTACAGTAGAAAGTCGTAAGTGAAAGTTGAGCTAATCATTAATGCTAAAAACTCTCAACTAGGAAAACACCATGTCGTTACACATTTTTGAGTCATAATAATATCCTTAATTTATTTCATTTATGAATAAACTAAAAGCGTTCCACTGGAACTCATGCCGTATAGCAGACATAACCCGTGTACCAGACATAAAGAGAAAATTATACAATGTAAAGTAGTGGCAGTAGCATAGTAGTGGTTAGCAATTAAACTAAATTGTACCTATACATTTAATTAGAAAGCACGCAAACTGGAAGAGAATTCCATTAATTTCTTTCTCTGACTAAATTCATAAGTTTAATTTAAAATCCTGTGGCAGTAAAACGGAAGAAATCATAATAGTAAAAAAATATATTTGTAGAACTAATCATAATCTGTATGCATTTACTTGGAAGAATAATCGTCACTTGGAATAATTTCCTCGTTTTCCGTTTCCAGTGTTTTTAGGCAAATCATAATGTTGATCTTGCCCAGAGCCAGAACCAGAACCAGGACCAGGATTCGTAGGACAAGGACTTTGCCAAGTCCGAATAGTGAGAACTTTAACTGCAGCTAAAAGTGAAAGCGAAAGTGACAGTCCTTGTCCTTGAATATTTTAATCACGGAAGGAAACATGCACACATTCTACAAATGCTATGGCTCTGTACAGTATAAAAATAGAACTGGACACAAAATACAATTTTAGACAGGAACTCCTCAAACTGTAGACAGAACTGCGGAGACTGGACTGAACTAGATAGGTATTGCCTTTGCGTGGTTGAAAATTCTACAGACTCAACAACAGGGTATAGTATATAGAGAAACCATAAGGAGTTATCTGTAAAAACCGAAGCGGAGACGGAAAGAGTAGGAGGTTCTTTTATGAGGAATTACAAGAATACTTCATCATTCTAATGGGTGATTTCAGTGAGAACTTTTCTACTTAAATCTTCTCATCGTAAGCTTCCGAGCTTTATCATCAAGCGAGATAGAGATAGAGCGGGCGGAGTGGAGAAAATCGTTTGTGTGTGTGTCTGTGTGTTATGCTTGTTATACATATGCATAAAAGGATAAAGTATGAGCGCATATGTATATATGTGTGGAGATACCGTTGCCATTATGCGTACTCGTTGACGTGAGGATCAGTAGCATATAGAATAATGGAGAACGGAACTCCGTAATTTCCTTTCGTTAATGTCCCTTTCAGATTCATCTTCATTGTAAAATCCATGACCACGTCAGATTAAGCACCCTATAAGAACACATGCTCTAAGTAGCTCAAAATTTTAGGCACAGTGAAAGTAGCCGCCGCCCCGGTCCTGTCTGTGTGTAAGTTCTACATTTCAATTTATAATTGATTTCACTAAATTTCCCTGTAAAAAGCTTCCGGTTCATTCTCTACATGTGTGTAAATGGAATCTCTTTCAAGGGGTATTAGCTAGGTGGATGAATGTAAATAGCGTTGAATGTTATTCTTGGCGGGTTTCAGGCGCGGAGCCAAGGGTTGGGCAACAGGGTAGTTGCCTACCGCAGAATAATGAATTTTTAACATAAGCTAATAACTGAGTAGGAGTATTTGAGCTTATATTGCGTGGGTAGATATAGAGCTATGCTCACCCCAGAAAAAATCCCAACAGTTTTTGTAATATTAGCGAATTTTTCATTTTAATAGGCAATGTCATGACAATGCTGCTACAGCTTATGATGATGATAACATGACGGTGTATATTTGAATGCGTGTAATTAATTTGCATGAACGTAAGACAAAGTAGTGTGTATGCTATCAGTGCAATGTCCAAAGTTTCACTCTCCTGATAAAATACGCATAAAATTAAATTCGTGTAATCATAATTAGCAATGTATATAGTTGGCTTAACTTACTCAAGCAGGAGGGTGGCTCAGACATGAAATATATGTAGGGAGGGCAGGTAGCCGTGGCTTGCATCTCAGCTGCTGTTTCTCCCCAGCACTGCCAACCATCCCAAGTCGGCTGACACATCCGCTCACTTACTTCTGGTAGTTTGGCTGTAAAATAAAATCAGAGTATTTTTTATTAGTATTTATCAATATCCAATTCATATAGCTCATAAACGCACAACGCACTGGTAATCTTAACTATGTGTATTATGGTATGTGTTTTAATTTTGACGCCCTTTTTGCTGTAAGTAATTCAAATCGTCTGTGAAGAAACAAAATGACCCATATCCATTTTTAGTTTCAAACAAAATGCACTATCTACGGAAAAAATTAAAATAACGTGTTCATGAAAGCTTGTAAATAGAACCTTGTGCATTTTCAAAAAACAAGTAGATAGTATATTTTGCACTTTTAAACAAAAATGTACATAGGACATTTTGCTCTTTTAAAAAACATGTAAATAGAACATTTTGACCTTTTCAAAAACATGTAAATAGAATATTTTGCACTTTTAAAAAACACTTAAATAGAACATTTTGA
>JAQFZE010004970.1:0-10696 GCA_034695245.1 Dicyrtomina saundersi | reverse complement strand
TCAGTTAATAAAATGTTTAATAGTTTTTAGAAGCTGAGCTTTAGCTGCATCTATTGTAATGGTCATGTCCGTCTGTGTGTCTGTCTGTCTGTCCGTCCGTTTGTTCTTCATGCGCTACAGGACACAGTTTTAATGTGAATTTCGTAAAACAACTTTTAAACGACCACAAAAGCGAGAGAAAAGTGCCCTTTGGTTTTTGTAGTTGATCGGGCTAACCAGTTTTTCACAATTACTGGTTAAATGGACCCATGTCAAAACGCATTCAAAGGATACATACTGCAAAGTATTCTTATCAACTGCCAGTTTAAATTGCATTTCCCAACTGCTACTTCAACTTTTCTGAGTGACACAAAAGTTACTCAAGTTTTATGACGTATTTTGTAAATATTTTGGAGTAGTTTTATTTTAATATAATTATTACTAATAGTGTGACTATATGTAGACCAAGTCTTTAGTGACACTTAGCTATATTTTAGTGAAGATTTGATATTCAGTTGCTTTTATTTCCCAATTGGTTATTTTAAATCCTTCTTAAAGTTAGTGAAAAAACGCAAAGTGACGTCAGTACTTTTTTGTTTTTGACAATTTTTTGAAAAGTGAAATTTTCATAGAACGCGTTGCTTTTTTACTTTTTAAAATTCGGCAAAAGAAAAAGTAAAATCGGAACGTGATGTCACAAATTTTCGTTTGCGCAAAGATTTTCATGGAACGCTTTTGACTTCGAACTTTTTAAAAAGTGACAATTGCAAAGTAAAAAGTGAAACGTAAAAAGTAATTTTACCCAACTCAAATGTAATAACTTGAGTTGTCATCTCAGTTGTCTCAGCATTTAAATAAAACCATAATCATATTAGTTTCTGTTGCCTGCCACTGCGTGCTTCTTTTATTTTCACAACTTTAAGCTTTCTCTCAAAGAAGGATATCAAAGTACTGTCTCTCATAATAGAAATTCAAATCGTCTGTGAAGAACCAAAATGACCTATTTATATTATAGGCTAGAATCGAAATGAGTGATTTCATAAAATAATATGAGTTACAGGCGTAAAATGGTAATTAAGAGTGAAAAGTTTAAAATGATCAATTTATATGTTTTTGAAAAGAGCAAAATGTTATTTTTGCACATTTTAAAAAAATGTAAAATATTTTAGTTACATAATTTTTATAAGTGCAGAATAGTCTGTTTTAATGCTTTTAAGACATTTCAATATTTTTTGAACTCCGTATGGTAATAACACAAACATGAGAAGTTATTGAGAATAACAATATTCAACAATTTTTAAGTAAACACAAATCCACAATAACAATAAACAACCTTAGTAATTGAAATGCGAAATAGGTTCGTTGCAGAACCATTATATCTATTAAAAATTTTAAAAAGTTTAGCATTTTTAATGAATCCCAATTTAGCTTGCACGGGTGTTTTTATCACGATTCGTGGTTTCAGGTGGAGGCATGGCGCGGCCAAGATAGAGTCTTGGGCTTACATCTCGGCGGTACTTGGGTCCATCTGATATCCGCCTATGTTCAATAAATGCGTTGATTGAAATTAAAATTTTTTCAACCAAATTAGGCTCGGAAAATTTTTCTTACTTAAAATGGAATATCGTATTGAAATTTTTTCTAAAATAAAGGAAATATCGTATTGGAATTGGTTCTTAAATGAAAAGTAAGTTTTGCCATTTCGAAAACTACAATTTAAAACAAACATTACACATTGTATGTATATTGTATTTATAGCTTACTCTCTACTACAATCTTCTCTGGCTTCTCCTTTTTTACATCTACAGCCGCAGCAGTAGATGTTGCAAGGGCTATAGCTGCAACACTGGTACTCTCCATCTTTACCGCAACAATCCCCCTCTACGGAGACTGCTAGAAATGCGATGACCAGTGAAGCGGCCAAAACCACTCTTAAGGAGAACATGGCTATTCTGCAGGATCAAAACACAACAAGTAAAATGCAGGCAGTTTTGTACCACAAATTACTAATTTTGTTCTGTGAACAATTCTCAAGAATTTAACACGTTTGCAATAATTTTCTATTAAAAATCAAAAAGTAATGATAATTAAAAATTTTAGATTTAATCGACAAACCCAGTATTAAGGTGTTTCAAAAGTAATACTAATAATTGTTACGGTTTAAGTTACTATACACTAAAGTTAAGCTTACTAAAAGAAGCTTGTTATTATTGAATATCTACATAGTAAAAGTTAAATTTTACCTCTGTACCAGCTTTGATTATTTTAAAAGGTTACTCTAAATATAATATTTAGTTTTAGAATGAGGGCAACTATTAAAGTGTCAAAAAGGTTGTGGGGATGTGCATGTCTTAAATCAACAATTTAAAGTTAAACCTGGTAATGATGAACTTCATAAATTCAGGATGTTTATATACTGTTGGAAAAACAAAAAATTGTTCAAATAGCTTAAACTTTCATATGTATGGAAGAGCGAATCAACTAATTCCAGGAATAATAATCATGTTACTATCATTTTAAGATTAGGTCTGCCTACTTACACACATGAATGTGTACACAACGAGTAGTTCGAGTTTTCATTGCTGCCTTTATATGATATGACATGTTATGGCCGAACCCTAAAACTGGTTTATATACCTTGAGCACACGTACTAATTATATAATTTCTAATTCTTGGAAGTAAAGTCAATAACACATGCCATCCCATTTGTTATATTTTTCTGCACGAAAATTACCTGTGAAGCAAAAGTATATTGTTAAAAAAATGTATGTATGTGCGCAACTCACGTAATTAAACATTTTTTATTTATGCATAGTAACAAAGTTCCTTCAACGCCCATGATCTGTAGGACTTTTTTATTTTCAATATTTATTTCACAATTAATCTCTAGGTTCAGGTTTAGGTTATGAGACGACTTTACGGATAATAATTATTAGCTTTAGCCCCACAGATAGCAAATTATATGGCAGCTTTATAAGCGTAACAATAGTTTAAACTGACAGGGGAATGCCGCCGCATGTACTCTTTCGATTTTAAAAACAATAACCATACTTAATTTGGATGCACTTGGTTACTACATATCCAAAGTAACTTGACTGCATTTTGTTCCGTTCATTCACAATCACGCGCCAACGCTCAAAAATATTGATTTTGTGCAACTTTGCAACTTTCAACCCTGTAGCTCCTACAATTTTGGTCGGATTTTCAAAAATTATGTGCTTTTGTGTTTCCTGTAGCTTTATTTGACACACTTAAATTACGTTAAGGTAGTGCGTTACTTGCATTGAAATTTTCCTTAGTTCATGTCAGTGAAGGTAAGGCTACGGAAAAAAACCTATATCCAAACAAAGCTACAACATCTGCCATTAGTTATTAAACAATAATTAAAATGAGGCAGACAGTAGTCAAGAACACTACACTCTTGGCGTGAAATCACTCCTTACGACGAACGTGTGGTATTTGTTAATTAGCCAAAAATGACGCACGTGCAAAAATGGGAAATACAGCAGATGATCAGACACTAAGAATAGGCGGTGTAGCATTACATAATTTTATGACAGAAAATTAAATTATGGTCATACATAATGAGTAAAGCATTAAAACGACCCACGTCCGATTTGGGCTACAATCATTATGAGATATGTAAAACAAACTCGAAAGCAGTGACTAATCGTAAGTCAAATAAAAATAACGAGCTTTTACAAAGTGCAAAGAATGCAAAGTGTTCCATAGACGTAATAAATTTTGAGATTCAGAAAATATCGTAAAGTTTCGTATTTAAAAAGATGCTTCGCGGAATTATCGTCGACAGTTGACTGATTCTGTTTTGTAGTATACTGGCGCAATCAAATGTAAAAAATTAAATAATTACTTATTACATTGCATTTTCATTGATGCGATGCTAAAAAATGCCAATACTTTCATTATTTCTTTATAGTCTAGTTCATTTTAATTTTTTGATTCAATAATTCAATAATTAATTAATGATTTTAACAATCACAAAACGTTTAACAAAAGTTTAAGGAAAAATTATTAATTTCCAAAATTAAATTAAACAACAGTAATTATCGCACTCAGGGCTACTGAAACTGCAAACTAAAGGTTTATTAGATGAATAAATGATGAATTAATTTTATAAAACTAACCTACTAATGTAATTACTACTAAAATAGGTGTATTTGTTTAAAAGTTAAAGTAAAGACACGTAGTCTACGTGCATGTGAGTTGGTCAGAAGAAAGTGTGAGTCCATCCGGACAAGCGTATCTTGTGGCAACGGTCTCATTCTTCGTTGACGGAATCCGGAAGCAAAGATGGGAGCACTGTTCGCCGATCCAATTTTCACAATAATTGACGCCTTCGGGCTGCTTGGAAACGTGATACGCTTGAAGGGTGTTCCACGAATCGAACTAAAGATAAAAAAAGTCATGCGACTGCGGATAAATCCGGGATTTCAAGTTCAAATACACAGAAAGAGAAACTGCAAAGATTGCATTATATGAACAAAACTTATTTAAAAAATAAAAAAATATAAAAATAATTTTATCATTACTTGACTATCAGTGGAAAGTATTTTAGTCGCTCTTTTACTGCCGCATTTGTTGGTTCTGTAGACTGCTTTTGTGTACCAATCTCTCCAGTACACAAAATCCCCGAAAGTTGAAATTGAATGGAACGCTCTGTATCGTGTTGCTCGGAAAACTAATTTTTGGTCTGATCCGTCGACATTCATTGAGCGTATTGAGGCAGAATTATTATCTTCATCTGCTGTCCAGTAAAGTCGATTCTGCGTCATGTCCAGCGCAAGGCCGTGTGGAGATCTAGGTTTTAAACTCGCAAGAACTTCCCGTCCAGATCCGTCTAGTGCAGCCCGTTCAATAATTTGAGCATCTTCGTCCACCACAAAGTACATCCACCTTTCAAACATCGCCCAGTTTAAAGAAATTGCAATTATTCTTGCACATTACGAGTTGCGTAACTAAAAGTAGGTTTAAGTTTCAATTCGTCCTTCGGAAAACACGCAGCGCCTGAATTGTGTCTCTGTTTCCTTCAACTCACCCACTCAATGGATCCAGAACAATGGCCGGCGTACCAGTGACTTGAGTGTCGAATAGAACCTGCTTCATGCTTCCGTCCAAGTTGGCCACACTGATGGTTTTACTTTCACGATCTGCAAAGTACAAGTGACCATAGACCCAATCGACTGCCACAGATCTAATATCAGATCTCGAGTCACTTAGAACAACTGTCTTTGCAGCTCCTTGGCGGATTGGTGCCGTGTAAATTTTTCCGCTCCTGTCACTCCAAAACATCGTGTTTGTTCGGTACATCATGTCTAGAGCAACGCTTACTGATGAATGATCCTGAATTCTTGTGACCTGCGTTGAAGCCAAATTGGAAATGCTCCACATAAACAAAATCTTGATTTCAGAAATATTTCTTGTGGATTGAGAATCGCTCACAATAAAATTGCATAATTATGATGACAAATATTTTAAACTAAAATCGCTGAGTTTCATCAAGTGTTTGCTGCAATGGACTGGCGAAGCATACATTATTTTTGGTCGCAATTCAAAAACTGTTATCTAAAATCGTTAATATTTTTGTTTGCTTGTGTTATTTTGAAATTATGTTGCTGCTCAGATTCTCCTTGAGTCGTGAGCTGATCTGATTCCAACTCCTCACTTTTAAGCTTCAGCTGGTTTTGTGCACACAGATAAAAATAAAGTAAATCTTTCTTAATTGTTTTTAAAATTCTTGGAAACAATTTTATTTCGTTTTTAAAATGTTTTATCTGCGGCTTATAAAAAGCCGGATTATAAATCACAATGTTAATGGCTAACCTGTTTAATCTAGTAGCAGTCATGCGACGCCTAAACGTCTAAACTTTAGATAAGCTCATACTTGAACTCGTTTTTTGGAATCCCTTATCTATTGTTTGTTGCAAACTAGACCAAGTAATTGGCAAAATTGTCAAACGATTTAATATAAATAGAGACATGTGACGCCTTAGCGCATAGAAGGAACCTGCTCCACAATTGTGTCAAATTACGCACCCGCATACTCATAAAGTCCTCGTTTCTGGAGGAGTTAATATTAATTATTATATTCGATTTTGAAGCATTGAGTTTAAATAACAGTCTATGAACTTGTGAGTGCAAGTAAAAAATACTTGAATTAAGTAACAGTAACACTGCTACCACTTGCAATCACGGGATCTATTACACAGCAAATGCTAAAACTGATGACTCACCGTTTGTTGACTCAGAGAAAACTAGTCTATGCCTCTAATAAAGGTTCCATTAATGAGCGTAGCATTTTCGTTCAAATTCTTGTCCACAAGTTCGCAGCTTCTGCCGTCGTGTGGATCTGGAGCGTAGCCTTCTCTGCATTTGCACTTAGCGTCGCTGCTCAAAGCGTTCAACGAGACGCAAGTACCGGGATAGACACACTCGTTCGGATCTGCAAACAAATATGAGGCTTACGTAATAAAGTGCTTATCTTCGACAGTGATTTAAAGAACAACAAGGCCGATTGTTTTGGTGATGCATGCAGCTCATACATGCAGTACAACCTAACATACGTAGTGCATATAGTTAAAAAATCAGGTACACACTGCAAGGAGCCTTGCTGTAAAAATAATGAAATTGTAATGTAACGTGGGAGAGCAGCCTTTGCTGCATTATCATGCATTGAAATAACTAAAAGCTACAATATAAAAACAGTTAACAATTCAAAACTATTTTTCTTTTGAAACTGTCATCAAAATTGTTTTACTATGATAATTTACAGTAAAAGCAGGCTTACGTTCGCAGTAGTTCCCAAAAAATGCTTCTGCGCATGCGCAGGTATAACTACTAGCGCCATCTACGCAAGTTCCGCCATTCAGGCAATAAGTGTGTCCTGCGCAGTCGTCTTTGTTAATCTCGCAGTGGTTCCCAGTGAAACCTTGTGCGCAGGCGCAGCTATAGCCGCCAGTGCCGTTCACGCAAGTACCCTCGTTCAAACAGTCGTTTTGCCATGTGCAGTGGTCTGCTTGAGTGGTGCAGCTGAGCGAAGGCAGAATTAACAGAAATGCTATTGAAAGAAGAAGCTTTGGCATTACTGTTTTTACAAATTGAAGTTTTTCCATTGCGTTTTGTTTACAATGCGCTGGAGGCTTGATAGGTGATTCCGTAGAAATTGCTCATTTGGTCACAAGATATAACCTATTGCAAAGGTACAATGGAAAACAGGAAAACGATTTAACTCTAATTATTAATAACAATTACTTTTATTTTTTTCTTTGAGATCCCATTTAACATTCAGAATTTTACATGTTCTGAGTTAAAGTAATCGAAAATATATGCAATCATTTAATCATTTTTAGGTCTACTATTACATGCTTTATTGTGAGTGAAATTGATATTGACTTATCACTTTGATTCTAAAGTTGAAATATCCAGTAAGTTAGTTACGTTACTTGACTGTAGACGGTGAATAATAATAGTCATACAATTGAATTTTTAACTCAGTAATTGTAGGAATAGTTTGTCACTATTTCTGCAATGATAAATAATCAGACGAACAACATTTTGCATTTTGTGACCCACTGACAAGGAAAGCACACAGTGTGGCACACCCAAATTTTAAAATCACTAACATTATGTGAAATTGATTTATATACTTTAATGCACTACAACCCTAAAGCAACTCGGTCGAATTTTGCGCCGTTCGCATGCAGTTGCCTGCACAAGTTCAAAAAGTTTTAAAATTTACGATTCGCAAAACATCAAAAAATTAATTTCTGAATTTTTAAAAATTCAAAATTTATTATTTTGTTTAAAAATATTAAAAGTAACGGGTTTCTTGAGTCCTTTAAAACACATAATTACGTTTTTGAAAAAATTAAACATTTCGAATTTAAAAAAATGCAAAAATGTATAGTTATGTATCGAATAACATAAAGACTTTTAGTTTATTAAAATCAGGTAAGAACTGCGGGAGCTACAGAGCAGAGTGGCAAACAATCAAAAAATCATATTTTTTGAACTTTGCCGGGAAACTGTAAGTGAACGGCGCAAAATATGACCGAGTTACTTTAGGACTGTAATGCACAGAAGTTCATAAATCAATTCATTATACAAAGTGGTTTCATATTCTAGGCGTACTATACGGTGTCCCTCCTTTGTAAGTTAAACCTAATGGAATTAAACATCTGACGTGTGTCTATTCTTGTGGATCACTGTGTATTGTAGAATTGAAATATTTTCTAAAGTTGGTTTATATTAAAAATTTTGACAGGGCATCAGTATTAAAAACAAACTTTCAGCCCTTCATTAATTAACACTGATAAAATTACTTTTTTTTGCTATATTCTGCAAAAAACTTATTGCTTCTACAGATGCAAATAGACAGTATTCCAGTTTACGCTTTACTTCAACTGATTTAAAAAAAAAATTATTTAACATTAAAATAACTGTTTTGCTATGTTGAGACGTTGTTGGACAGCGCATTACTAATTAGTACTGCACTGCGGACTGATTTCTTAAATAGGCACCTGGATAATTGAATTGCAACGGCTAAAATTAACAACATAGCGTCCAGTGTCCAGTGTGCTCACCTGTAGTGTATTTGCTATTTGCTAGGAAATTTTTCATTAAAAAGTAAAGATTATCAAATAATAAAATGCTCTATTACAACGACCTGGGTGGTATTAAAACTGCAAGGTTTACACCAGGCGTTGTATAAGCGACCTACGTTAAAGTAAAGCAATTTTGGTACATTAAATGAATTACTGAAAACAATATTCATGGAAAATAGGAGTTACAAAAAAATGAAAAACATGAATTTCCTGACGAAACTAAATTATTTCAAAACGTAAACACAAATCGAAATGTAACACAATTATCACTATACAAGGGTATTTAACTAATGGATATTTAAGTGTATTCAAAAAACTAATGTACCAATTTTTGAAACTCCAACTCTGCCGGACTGCCAAAATAAGTACTATAAAATAACACTTGAGAAAAAAAAATAAATGTGGTACGTTACCTTAAACTTGTATATTTGGCTTTAAACTAAATTAAAATCGTTATTTAATCAAGTATAATAAATAATTCTGTCTTCGTCGTACAAATGATAGGCAACCAAATCTCTTTACTGCAGTCGAAGCCACAAGACGTAGGTTAGGATTAAAAAACAGTAACAGTACAACTTTTTCAAAAATTAAAATAAAACAAAACAATGAAGTCAAAACCAAAATGTTCAATGCGATAAGGTTCTTCTTCGTACAACTTTTAGAGTCAAGTGACGGGCTAAAGATCTTGTCTCAAGGTTTTTAAAGGTGAATGTGACATTTATTTCAGACGTTGAAGGCACCGGCCAAATGCGTAAATATTGAATTGTATTGTGCATTTGAATAACACAAACAGGATCGTGTTGATCCACTTGGTAAATGTCAATATAAATAAATGTGTACGTTCAATTGCATTTGTGGAAATAAAAATGTATTTAGCGAAAGAAATAAGACTAAACTGGATTCAAGAGTGTTGACATCAACATGTAATGAATTCCAGGAACTGCGCTCTACGTCACAAAGGCGAAGCATCACTTGCACTAGAAAGCACGGCTATTTAGATGTAAGTTATTGGGATGGTAAGTAAGTCGAAATAGAAATATCAATCCTTTAAGCAAACATGTTTGTGCTAAGACAACTGTGCATGGCAGCCGCAACAGTCGTGTACGATCTGGGATTTAACGTGTAAACAAAGTAGCAATAAAGCGGTTTGTTTTTATTTAAGATTAAAATGCTGTATGTTGTATCCAACACAGTGTTTAATTTTTGTTTTGTTCTTTATAAAATAAATCAATAATATAATGCTCTATAAAAAGACATGAACAGTTGCTAAGAAAATTAACAAAATTAAATTTAAAATATATACTAATCAAAATAATTTAAATAAACTATTGTGACATGTTTAAAAAACGTAAAATACATAGTTTAAATCTTCTAAAACTTATGCAAATAAAAATGTTGTAACTTTCAGATGAATGCAAATTAATAAATTTGCACCTTTAAAAAAAGGTAAATACAAATTTTGCACTTTTAAAAATTATTCAAATAAAACACTTTGTACCCTAAAAAAGTGTGTAGTAAGAACACTCTGCTCTGTTTGAAAGTGTGCAAATTAACAACTTTGCACCTATTTTATGTACGAAAACAGAAACTTTTAAATTTTCGAAACTATAGCGAACAGAATTTTTTGTGATTTAAACAAAGATCGTATTACATGGGCCAAATTTAATTCTTCTTTTAAGATACACAACAGCCACATTCGAAACCAAGACCCATTGAAACTGTGATAATGACCGTATGCAAAATGTGACGTGGATTCCCGGAATCGCGAACTTGTTTTGTCGTTCTAGTTTAACCCCATTGACCGCGGTGATGACCTTTTATGTTTCTCTTGTGTAGCGCTCATTACCAAGTGAAGATTAAAAATATTGGCGAACGTACTATAAATAATAAGCATACCAGTAATACCGTAATACCTAATGCGGTCTTGTCATCTCCACAAATAAAAAAATACTTTTTGCATCTTTACTTAAGTGAAAGTGAATACATAATTATACTTATACAAAAATCAACATTTTTAGCACATACTCTTTTTTTTGTATGAACGTCAGTGTAGTAAGAAGAGCAGATTGACCCTTTACCATCACTATCCCCCCCC
>JAQFZE010004969.1:0-10697 GCA_034695245.1 Dicyrtomina saundersi | reverse complement strand
TGTTACTCTCTCTATGTATGCGTAATACCGAATTTTTCAATAAAGCTACCACACTTCGTACATGCGCCTCACTCCTTGTTTCCTTCTGCCCCCCCCCCCCCACCTGCGTGGCCCTGCCGTAGGCAGGGGGGCCTGGCTTCTAGTACATTAAATAATGCTCAAAGACTACAACTATAGCACTGGTCAATATATTATCTTTATCTAATGCAAATGTTAGTATTTACCTCTCGTCCTTTTGATTTACCTACCTATTGATAGAAAGAACGTTTGGGATTCCTCCCTTCAGCACCGTCCAAAAAGATACGACGATGAAAACAAAGGAAAACCAGACTTTAATGAAACGGTCGTTAATGAGACTCTGGAGTCCAAGCTGGCTAACATGAGACTTGGAAGTGCTTTAAGATCCAGACGAGATGAGGTGGGTCTAAGTTTAGTCTAAAACACAGTCATCATGCACAATATTATGATAAAAACAATAAAAAAATAAAAACTTACAACTTAACGTAAAAGTCATCACAAAACATCCACTTTTAAATTACAGCAACGTAATCAATCAAAAACAATACGTATAGCGACAGTTAAAAGTAAGAAATTAGTTCGGCAATTTAACTAAATTTACACAACATTATATAGTTGCACGCTCGGAAAGATGTTGAAAATGCAGAAGTGAAATCCGCCGTGGCCGCTATACAAGCTCAAGAAGCAAAGGAAAGTGCATTAGAGTCTATAGCAGACAATGAGGAGGCAGAAAAAGACTTAAATGAAATGCACGAGAAGCTTAACTCTGGTAAACAATTGCCACTTTCCAGTGGCAACGGCCGAAATAAAAACAAAGAAGACGCCGGGAAAGATTTAGATGGATACAGTAACGAAGCGGATGACGTTGATGAGGGCGACAAGGGTGATGACGAGAACGAGAACGAGGCAGAAGAAACAATTGTGGAAGATGATGTCGTCACAATCAAAACGACAATCACGGACAGTGATGACGACGATAAAGATAAGGATAAAAACAAAATAAGTACTGCTAATGGTCAAGGTCAAAACACGACCGGAGTCTGCCAAGGACTCTTGGACTTAAAAAGTATGTCAGATGATTTTCGACAGCGTCTTCAAACTCTCATAGATCGGGAGGAGCAAGCCGTTGAAAAGTTGGAACAACTTGAAAATACATTTTCTCAGACATTTAAACAAAATCTTCAAAATGTAAATTCATTGATGCAGAAGACATCTGGTGGTAGTGGCAGAGGTATGTAATTTTTTACAATGTTCTTAAGTCTTCTTTACACCACTAAAGATATTCAATTATTGTAGAATAATAATAGTGATTTTCATTCATATACAGATAACACACAACCATCCAAAGCTTGTGTGTACATCGAAGAAAATATAGGGCCTGGTTCCGGGAATGGTAACATTCAAGGATCTAAATTTAGGCCAAATATCCAATCAAAAATATCAACAGACCGTAATAAGAATACCAACCCAAGTAGTAACGAAGGTCAAATTCGCGTGTTTACATCAGAGGGAGTCTTTCCGAATGTTAATCCGAATCAAAACTCAATCTATCCGCCATTCAGAACTGGAGGGCAGCAGCAGCAGCAGCATCAATTTTCAAACCAGTTACCCATAATTCAAGGTCATCTCAAATTTCCAAACCAAAATGAAAATGAAAATCTGCCAGGCAACGTTAACGGTGGTAATAGCAATGGAGCCAACATTAGTCCAAACTTCCAGGGCGAGGGTGTCGGAGTGGGTTCAAGACTTTCAGTTTCCCCAAACATTAAGAAAGCTAAAAGAAAACGGCAATCAAAATCAGGAGCCGGTGACCTAGAACCTGAAATTGATTTGGAGAATATTTACTGGCTAAAAACGGAAGGTCATGATATGAAAGGACCAGCATCAGCATCATCACCATCATTTATGACTACTACAGATACCAGAGCTGGGAATGAAAATGTAAATCAAAATGATCCATATATGAATAAAAAACTTCAGTCAGTTTTAAAAGAGATACAGGATGATAATCTGGACCTTCTCATAATACCCATAAGCTCAAAATTTGATAAAGTTCAAGACGTTGCCAAAAGTTTTTGGAGTTCAGTGCGAGACACCAAAGAGCAAAGATTTGAAAAAGATGTTACTGGCAAAGAAAAAAGAAAACGATTTCGAATGACTGTTCGAAGGATTAAGTGATTTCCGGAAACCAAAAGAAAAACAACATCAAAGCCCACAACAACCCTGTAGTTAATATTATGATAACAATACAATGTAATGAAAATAACGCCAAAAAAGAGTAATGTGATGACAAGTGCTAATAAATGAATCAACAGAAACGTTGTGTTGGTTTGGAATCCAGACCCAACAAGTGTTCGTAATAATGAAATTATGTCATTTTATCTTGCATATTTTCTTTATCTTATACAATCATCATCATGTATTTGTATATAGTTTATATATATATTATATAATAATTCACAAAAACGTATTCAAGGATGTACAAGAACAACAATATTTTTTGTAACTTTTTCCTGTCCCATTAGTTTTACTTACGCTAACCTTTTATGCTGTGTATAGTATAACTTACATTAATTATCATAACTAAATTCATTAACTCCTAGTTTTATTACCAGTAGGTAGTATAATAATCCACTACCGCAATATTTCAATTATATCATAGTAGTATAATGATAACTATATTCAAATTATTTCATTATTTATTCATACGTACTTAACTAGTAATATATTATTAATATTGAATAATATGAATGCTCGTAGTATTGAACTCTTTATATAACAACAATAGTTTAAATTCTATTTTTCATTGCAATCATCATAACAAAAATTGTATGTCACATATGCCATCAAAAACGCAAACGCACAAACACATTTTTATTTACACGTTTTCACATCCATTAATCCATACTTTTGTTATTTTTACACTATAGTTACACTTTACCCCGTTTACATAATATGTACAACGTACACACAACCATAAACTCTCGGGGTTTTAATTTAATTTTTCTAGTATTAACTAACAATTACACATTCTTCTCTCATAAATTCAACGGTTTTACGGAAGGTAGTATTCAAGTAAGGGTAGTTCGTTACAATTTACTATACACAATAATTGTATTACTATATTGCTATTTAGCTACAACTAAGTTATATTACACGGTCAAATAAAATCTTTTGCCTACTTAGTCTGAACTACACTATTCCCATATAATATACTCAATGTGCATTTAATCATATCTGTACACTTTACAGCTAAAACATTTACAAATCTGCAATTTTAAATATTTTGTAGAATTTATTATGTAGTATCTATGATCTATGATTATGAATTACAGCTATCTGCGTACTATCCATGTCAATTGTGTGCAATATAATTTATATTATTAATAATGTCATAATTAGTACTAGCAATTAATGTTTCACGTATATTAGTTTGTTTACTAAATATTTATATTACTGCGTAAGTAAATTTTGTATACAATTAATTATATATGAACCTGCACGTAATAGCCAGATTGATTTAAATTTTTTAGTCTTTGAGTTTTAAATATTTCTATAGATACTAATTACGACGTATACCAGTTTCTTAATATCCTCAATATTTTTGCAGTTTATTCCTTTTGCTGTTCATGTGTATTTATATTTTGGCAGTGCTATCCACAGTAAATACACGGATTGCAGAAAAACGCTATAGATGTGCAAATGTATGGCGCAAATTCCTCGTGAGAAAACTTAAAATTACTACTGCAAAATTTGAATTATGTATGAGTCAGATTCAGAAAAATACGATCCACGATTTAACGACTTATAATTAATTCGCAATACTCTGTAATTTAGCTTTAGTTAATATAATTTAGTAGTTTTAGTAGTTTAGTACTAGGAATTAGAAATGTTATTACTTATTCGGGAACGTTATCAGATTTATAGGTACATTTTATATTGTACAGAAAAATTGCAAAATGACGATAGATTTTGATAAAGATTTGTTTTTAATCCATAATATACCATTTCTGTTTAATAAATGTATTATATCAGTAATCTTGAAAAATTTAAAAACTGCATTCGAAAAGTATTAACACACCTGATACTCTAAGTAATTAGTTAGTGTACAAGATGGTATAATTAATTTATATAAACAAAGGCAATTACGCATGAAGAAGTACATAATAATGATGAGTTGGTAGGTAGGTAATCATTTACTATTTTAGGCAATATCGTTTCAAGATTTTTTGAAAGTACCTACATACTGATGAATAAATTAAGCAGTAATAATAATATTATTACCTAGTATACCTATTTTCAAGAAGCAGTATACTCCATCCTAAATTATGTAGGTACCTTAATGAGATTGCGACCACAACTAATAAATATGGAAAGTAAAATAAAAATAATTTGTATACAATAAAATTATAGCAGAAGATGAAGAAATATAACAGACGCTAACTATTTACGTCTGTTTCACCAACAATTTCAAACAATTAACCTGCCACAATCCATCCACACGTCCACACTCAATACCTACATTTTTTTGTGTCTGTGTGTGTAGCAGTTACAGGATAAACTGAAATATTGGTTCAGTTTTATAGAACTTTCTACAATTAATTAAATGACTCTCTCACTATTATTCTAGTTATGCAGATTTACATTTTGGACTATTTTTAATTTACAGTCGCACAATCGGAAATAGTAAATTGTGTAATTTTTAAAAACAAATTCAAAACCGAAATAATAATGTCCAAGTTAGGGCAAATATTTCGTCACTGCACCATACGTATTTCTATTTATGACAAAAGTTTAAATAGTTTCTCTTTACTCAATTTAATTATTATTTATACCAGCTTAAAAATTGAATATAATATTTGTATTGTTAATATTGTAATTTTGTAATAATAATAGTCCTATAATTCCTTTACATTATTATTGATTTGTAAAAATTTCAAATATTTCCCTCTTCTCACAACTGAACTTATAGCCTAGCCCAGTCAAAGTCAAATAAGCTAGTCAGTGAGTCACCCAGTGACACTGTTAATTAAAAGTTTAGTTAGGTATCATAGTTAGATTTAGATTATAGTTTAAATGGGTGTACGAAAAATCCTTACAAAGACAACACAGAAACTTTGTGCGCTCTCATGTTTCCCTTTCCATTCATTCCTTTGTCTCTCACTTTTTAATAATAACTCCCGGCTATTCATTACATAATAATAAAATTAGTAATTTGACTCGCTTACATATGAAATATTTAACAACTACTTACAGGTGGAAAAATTTGTAGAAAAACAAATACAATAGTTAGAGTTACATAATTAAGTATTAGAATAGTATCATTATTTTTCCCCCAACAACTTTACTGATAAAAATGTAGTTTACACTGAAATTAACCGGATTAGTTAGTTAAATTGTAATCGCAAAATACTTTTCAAACTCAGATTTGAATTTAATATACTGCTCGAAAATTCATTTTATAATATAATATTTGTAGCAGATTAAATTTTTATAGTGGCTTCATTATTGCAATGACTTATTAGTTGCTTGGGGCAAAACTAAAGACAGACATGTGCCCTTTTCATAGTAATTTCTATAAATAATTATAGGTAGGTACATCACGGAAAACAAATGAAGCACCATTAAAATAAGTTTCCATCTTTCTTCCTGTACAGCACCATGAGTGGCAATTTAGCTTCAGAACTGGCCATTCAGTTACTTAATTAGAAATAAGTATACTACGCAATAATGTCACGTCATTATAGAATGTTTAGTTATTTTTATAATTTGTATTTCTAGCTTATACCATATTATTTGTGATTGTGGCTTTGTGTGACGTTTGATTTGGATTTCGAGAATAAAATGGAAACCAGATGTACCTACACATTAACAGTAGAAAAACTGCAAAACAATATTTGAATCTTGACAATCAGTACTAGTACTAAGATTTACTTCTCATTGACTTGGTTTGCAATTTTTGACAAAAGTACATAACAACTTTTTGATGCTCACTTTTATTACACTTTTAAAAAAATTACTGCAAGATAAATCCATAGTTTACAAGTAAGCATTAACATAACAGAATAATTATCACAACTATTGAAAAAATTTAATCAGCTTTTTTAAAAAAAAAGTTATTAACTCTGTTGCTGGAAATTGAAATACAGATAATCAATTTGTCTCACTACAGTCCATATTCTGTTTGATTACGCTTAAATTCATGTTAAAGAACACACTATGCACTAACAACAAGCAATATGTAAAGTTTGCAACTACTTATAATACAGTATTAATTACATAATTTAATACCTACATCCAATTCAGTACAGTGCAAATGTGCCGGTGCAAGGCTATCAATTTAAAATTCCACAATCATTAATATTACAAATACATTTATAAATAGTTTTAACGTTTTCAGTATTATAACATTCTGGTAGTACCTTTAATTAGTAGTTACAAATAATTGCTTAGTGCTGCAATCGTAGTCACTCGTCATAGAAAATTTCTGGCTTTCATTTTGGTATTGGTTTATGATTTTGATTTTGTTCTGTAAGGTCATCACATTAATATATTAATTACCAACAGTACCTGTTCAACATTACTTACAAAAAACGGAGAAAAATACGCATACAGTACATCGCTAATGAATCGTACGGCACTCTAAATGACATAGCAAAACATACGAACCTACCCTAACTTATACTTTTACGTGATTACATCATCAAGGCTTACATTTTTAAATGAAAATGACACAAGTCTTTCTGAAGATTATGACCTGACGCACATCAAATCAAAATCAGAGTTCGTAATGTTATATAATACATAATATATGTAATTATTTTATGTAAAAAAATTTAAAAACCATTCCCACCAGCAATTAAAACCATCTCTGTTCCATTCTACAATTATATCTAAAAAAATTACTAATATTCAATATACGAATTACATAATTACATCATACACACATCATGACTGAGAAGAACACTACATGAAAATCAAAATCAACAACTTTCTACGAATAATATGCCTACTTATTTTTACAAGTAAATTCATATTACAATTACCAAAAACAACGAAAAAAACTCACCGGCCTTATATATTTTCATACACTATAATTTAAAATACACTTAGAAAAAGGTAATAATAATATTACTGAGTATACTCAAATCATAATATGTGGGTAATTATAATCACTGTATTGTTGTATTTTACCGTAAATGTTTTGTAATTGTTACATGGAGAAATTAAATACAAAATAAAAAAAAGTATGAATATTAATATTATAAGGCTAGCTAATAATTGTGGCTAGCATAGTTCTATAGTTTCATCGTTAAATTGTAAACATATTATGCATGACGATGCTGTCTTTTTTTGTACTTGTAGCCAGCGTATTCTATTTTTTATATCAGTTATTTAATATTGAATACTATGGAACACGGCTGACGAGATTAAAACTAACAATAGTAGTAATGATATTATATAGCATTATTATAATTAGTGTTAACATCCTGTCTTCAACAGGTGTCCTAAACCTTCCTCCCACAGATATATTCTTTGAAGTACCTACAACATATTATATTTAGTTCTGATTTATTATACAAATTATTTGGTAAAACTGTATACACTAGTACACAAATTATCTTAAAAACATTCTGATGAATGAAATGATCCACAACAGCGATATTTCCTGTTTAACCATTTTCGTTAGCACCATAACTCCAGAGTAATTTAAACGTTTTTAGAAACAATTCGTGAATATGTTTTCCAAAAGAAGAAATTCAACAATTAATTAATAATCCTCACTGACGATTCCGTGTGACAGATACATTTCAAATTCGAATTAATACAACAAAAAAAAACCTATAATAAGCATTGTAAGTTGTAGATTCTGATTTATAAATTTTACAGGAAAGAGCTCCCTACACATTTTCATGTAAATATTAGAGAACAATGAAATTAAACGATATCTATGTATACTAGTCGGCCATTCAAAACATTTAATTATTTATGCGTTATTACATAATCTGTATCTGATGGAATATTCGGCATCATAAATTCATCATTAAAAGTTTTAAGCATATGTACAGAAAAACCAACATACATATTGTATATTTAAATTTTACACAGCGTTAGTTTCCCTTTGAATAAGAACATGAAAACTACACAGATTTAATTCAACCAAATCTTTGAGAGCGTTCACACAAAATTTAAGACAATTTTGTGAGCACATTTTTAACAATTTTTATATTTGTAATACAAGTGAACCATATCATTTACGTTTTATGCTTTCATCAAATATTCAATGGCAAAGCTTAATTTATAATTAATTTCATATTATTAGCAAAGAACAACGCGGACAAAACGCACTTTTGGTTATTAGTATATTTTAGGTTAGGTTTGATTTTGGTGCGCTAATGACGAAGACGAACGGGTAATAATTAATTACACAGTAAAAAACTTTTTCTATGAGTACCTATTAGAACAATATATTAATTGTCTTATTATAGGTACTTAAAAGTACAATTTAGAAATCGTAGAAAAAATGGATGATCCAAGTGTACGTACTTACACGCAAACATGAGTGTAGTAATATACTGCATCATCTCCTACTACAGCGGGTACTCAGCCTCGTACACGTAAGCGTATGAAACCATTCATACAATTACAACTGTATTACAAGCTAATAATTTCTATTTTATAACATATTATTCATATTCCCAATTCCTGCTCACAACTTTATTTACTTCAGATAATTAATTTTAGACTCAAATAGAATGGTCAGCAGGTCAGCTTCCCTTTACAAACTTAATTTTCATAATTACATAAAAATAAAAAAAACCCTTTCCCTGTATTTCCTCCGCTGTTCTTCATAGTATTATTATGCAATTTTCTCTTTTCTCCCAACTTATTGTGGTAACCAATTGTAAATCCTTAACCTGCACTGACAACCGTTTAGAGCTTACAAACATCTTTATTTGAAAATTTCGACCGCTCAAAAAGAGTTGTTTTAAAGTGAATTATAATTTATAAAAAACGATTAATTATACAAAGTCATAGATAGTACGTGTGATGATATTATAACCACTTATTATTTGCTGTTAAATATATATTGCAATAGTAATATAATAATAGCAGTTGGCTTAGTTCTGGTATTATTAGCGGCAAATAAAATGCCTAAGAGCGTAGAGTCACTTTTCTACAACTAGATACAATAGAAACAGAAAAAGAGAGCGTGTGGTTTACTATGTGCATATAATTATGCATAGTATAATCACATATTATGCTATATTGTAATACAATAGTAGATTTAAATTCTTGCAGCGAGACTATTCCCTACAAGTAGATATTAATTGTATATTTGCCTTTGCCATCCGAGTCTAAAGATACTATTACACATTATGTTTATGTGATTATCAAAATATATAAAACCACGGAAGAATAGCATCACAGGACTAGCATACAGGATGTTTGTTTTAATATTTAAATTATATCATTTTATATTTTGGTAGAATTATTTCGTAATCAGGTTGGAGACGTGTACTTTGCTACGAGACTATACTGATAGTGCCAAAAAATACATGCATAATTTACTCAGAGCCAAATAATCCAATGAAATACATCTATTTGAATAACTTATCGTTTTCGTTATTCAGAAAAAAATCCATACAGCAGAATTTGAAAGTATCCGTACAATATACAGTAGTATACGATAACCATGTATTATATAGGTAAGAAATACATTTTGATAGGTATATTTACTAGGTCAATTAACATGTTACCGTCTGTACTATTATAATTATATAAGTAAAAAAACCAACAAAAACTGCTTTTGTAGACATGTCCTTTTACAGTTTCGTAATAGTAATTGTTTGACTACCGTAATAATTTTCTTAATTTCTGCATTTTCCAGAATAAAGAAAATGGATCAAGAGTTTAAAAATTAACATGTGTTATTAATAACGATGGCATTTTATTTCTCATTATTGGCTCACTGTCTGTCAAGGCGAAAACTGTCCTCTGCATTTGAATCCAATTGAACCAAACTAGGGTCACGAAGCATTTCAAGCCCATCTAGATCAATAGGACCCAAACCTTCACGTAAAGCAACTGCAGCTGCTTCCGAGGCCAAGAATTCTTCTACAGGATCACCAGCTCGTCCGACATCCGAAAAGTCTGCACCAAGGAATTCTACAATCACCTCATTAGTTATTAGTTGTCCTTCGTGTGCATAATTTAATGCTAAGTTCCCAATTTATGCTTTATAGAAGTCAATTTACCCGTAAAAATTATGTCCGGGATACTGGAAGGTGTTTGGGGTGTTTGAGGTTGAGGATGTTGTGGTGATTGTTGTGTAGTTACTCCGGCAGTCGCACCTGGATTAGGGACTGCATTGTAGAAGTAAGTTGCCGAATTAACCATTCCACCACCCTGCATTAAAACCACCAATACAATTTATAAATAAAGTTTACTTTATCTGAAATATTGCATACCTAATTTGTTTTTTACATTCAATTCTTCCGCTCTGGCTGAACTTGTGCAAAGCTTCTTTCATTCCAAATGCCAGCAAGATTACAATTACGTGTACATATTCGAATTCGACTGACTTTAGCGCTACATTTCGGTTACACCCTATTAAGGCGCATCTGCGTTCGGCGCGCGTAACAGTCGGCGTCTTTTTTATGGCGTATCTGCGTTCG
>JAQFZE010004968.1:0-10698 GCA_034695245.1 Dicyrtomina saundersi | reverse complement strand
AAAATGCGTCTTCACAGATGATGTATATATTGGTGTATGCTATACGTCGAATGTATTGCATATTTCATATCGTCTGTGAAGAACCAAAATGACCCATTTCCATTTTTAGTTTAAAACAAAATTGACTATCTAAACAAAAAATTAAAATAACATCTTCATCAAAGCATGCAAATTGAACCTTGTGAATGTTTCAAAAAACATTTTGATACAGATAGAATATTTTAAATTTTTTAAAAACATGTAAATAGAGCAGTTTGATCTTTTTAAAAAGCATGCATGCAGAATATTTTGCATTTTTTTAAAACATGTAAATGGAGCATTTTGAACTTTTTAAAAAGAATTTAAATAGAATATTTTGCATTTTTTAAAACATGTAAATAGAGCATTCTGAACTTTTTAAAAAGAATTTAAATATAATATTTTGCATTTTTTAAAACATGTAAATAAAGCAATTTTAAATTTTCAAAAATATGGTAATAGAAAATTTGTATCCTTCTAACACAAACATGTAAATAGGACATTTTACACTTTTAAAAAAATGTATTTAAGTAGGAAATTTTGCACGTTTTATAAACTCGTGATTAGAATTGCAAGCATGTATCTTATTGAACTGTTTTTTTTTTGACATAGCTCATTTTAATTCTAGCATAAACTGAATTTGAGTCATTTTGTCATTCTTTACTCACAATTTATTGTTGTTAGTTCATTTTATTGAAAATAAGTTAGATAAGTATAAAGGGTGGTGTTTTGGCAAAATTTCCGAATGACTCAAGCTTCAAAGTTTATACACAGTGACTACAAGATTTTCAAGAGACTTGTCTCAAATCCTGCAGAATCCTTCCTGGGAAAAATTTATCAGTATACATAATTATAATTATTATATGGCATGTCTAAAAAATAGTTTAAGTTAAAATTCTTTCATAAGAATTTCCAAGCTGCTTAAAACGGTTCTTTTAATATGACTGCATAGAAAATTAGCATAAATTTATTTTTTCGAATAAAAATGCAATTTAATTATGTATAGTCTAATCAATCGCTGATTTAGACAGCATGGTATCTACAAAATCACTAAACTACAATCTAGGCAACATAGTAAGATTAAATGTATAAAATACGTATTACAATTAATTCATTTGACCAACTGGAAATGAATAATTTTATACAATTACTATCTGTAATTACTAAAACTTAAAATGCAAGAGATTTAAAATTTTGAATTTTTCGAATTTTAAAATGCTTTGTGTTAAAAATAGGTAGTGACAGAACATAAATATATTTAGCAATACCTAGAGGTGTAATGCAGTAATGATAGGTAATTACAACTTGCTCTTAATAACGTAAATCGTACTGATTTTTAATACAGTAAGCATTGTTAATCTATCTCATAATAAAGCGTGAACTAAATTTTGAGCAGCATCAAAACATTTATTTGTGTAACGCACTTTAATAAGCAAATTTAATAAATCATTACTTAGCTGACGTACAAATGTTAATAAAAAATAATAAGAGCGTTAGGCTGGTCTATATGCAGAAGGAAAAAAACTGTAAGAATAACTAAAAATAACTAATTATGTACAATTCTTCTGTCTACACTAAAATAAAAATGTTTTAAGTGTGACTTGTAACTTCTGCTTAATTTTAAATCAGAATACTCAGAACTCTAATGGAATAATAACTTCACAGCATGTTAGGTTATTACATAAAAGATGTTAAATGGCCCAACGAGATTTACTCTAGCATTTAGCATGCAAACGCAAATTTTGAATTGTAACCTTTAGCTCGAACATTTTATTAGCAGCAATAATTAGCAGGTGAACACGCTTCTGTTTGGTTCTTTATTTGTTGTATTCTTACGCGTGACGTAACGTATATATAATCTGAATATTTCTTTTATATGTTTGTTTATATTGATATTTTTTATCATTTTTTATGTAGTACTGCATAAATACACCCTTATTGTTGTTTACCTAGCAGCTCGCTCACTTAATAAGGCTCAAAATTGCAATTTTATTGCAAATATAATTAAAGGTTTTTAAGCGGTGGTCAGTGCCAATTATTACTACGCATAATTCAAAATATAATGTTATAAAACTAAACTTAAACTTTAAAAATGATAAAATGTCAGCTAAAAAGTGCACACATTATACTGCTGCGTAAAAAATACATCATGACTAACTAAAATAAATGCATCTAAATTTAATATGTGAAAGCCTTATTTTAACGTGAATTATTCAGCTGTAGAATGCAGGATAGGCAAAAATCAAATACAATATATCTCAAGTTGTATAGAATTTGATATTACGTATGTATGTTGTTTCTGTGAAAATCATTTTATTTATTCCATTTGTTTTTTAAATGCAACTTTACACAACAGGTAGTTTTATTAAAATCAGATTTCAAAGAAAAGTCAAAAAATCCCAGTATGATTAAACAGGTTTTAGCAGATCAAAACGTATTGATTGATTCATCCTATCATCCTCTTCCACCAATTACCACAACAGTAGGTCTATTTTGATGACCAAAAATTGGGGGTCGTCCTCCATAATATCCAGGGCGTCCTGGGTAGGTGGGACCTGGAGGAAATGGTATGTATTAAGTGTTTATATTTATCATTTACAACGTACCATCTACTATCTACTATCAGATATACCTTTAATCTAATGTGCTAAGTATTTTAAACATTTTAAATATCTTTTTTAAGCAATATTTTTAAAGAATATAAAATATGTTTTAAAAATTTTTTAAATCTATTGAATATAAAATATAACTTACGTCTGTATGGGTAGTATTGGGTTTCACAACAAACGCTGCAAATTACTGCAATGATTGCAATCAAAATTAATAATTTGTAGATACCTTTCATTGTAATATCACGAGGAACAAAAAGCGGCAGCTAAAATTTTTTAGTATTATTTAATTCAAAATTGTATGGCGACGACGACGGGCACTATCTTACACGGCAAGACTTTGGAACTGGAATAAATCTGACTTTGTATTTTTACTCAATTTATATTGACAGATATCCAGGGCCCCCCAACCCGATGCACACATAATAATGCAATATGTGATTAAAGCACGAAACTTCTTGAAGCTACAGGAAATCAAGGCACCAGTAATTTATTCCAGCATTTATTGGCATTGATTTTAAAAATTAACACTTTTTATTTTTCATCCGTATACTTAGCATATTTCAACTGAAATACGAAGCAAATTACACGAATTATCAGTGGTAATGAAATGGAAATTAGTGCTAATTAGAAGTACGAAGAAACCCATTGAGATTTTGAAGAAGTAAGCCTGTTTAGGTTGTAGTATAGTGGATATATGCGTTGTAGATGTCTTTGTGTAAACATAAATCATGTTGTATTTTAAAGTACCTACATAAAAAATGAATTTTATTACATATGAAGCTTTGATTCTTTGCTTTGACCTTCACAAGTCAGTGCTAAAATTATATAGACATTAAATTAAATGTACTAGTTACACCGAAACTTTAATAATTACTCTCGTGCATTTTTAAAAATTATGTATTAATACACGTATGCAATTTTGCATACAATAAAAATCATTGTATATTAATTAACTGGCATGTGTTACAATGAATCAGATGTAATCACGTATTGCATGCTCAAATTTGTTCCGACACTTGATAATATGCAGTATTGCTGGAACACTCTACAGAACAAAATACATCGAGCAAACAATAAACTTATAAACGTACATATTGATATTATTATTTAAACTGATTAAATTTATTATTCAGATCCACACACTGGCAATATTTAATAGTTTATCAATTCTTAACATTTTAAAACTTATTTCGCCTATAAAAAAATATTTACGAATTTAATTACAAACAAAAATGGAATTTTAAATTTAAAATAATTTTTAGATCATTTATTGCTTTTTGTTTTTACTTTCTGTACTCTATTGTACTGTTATTACTGGTACAGGAAAATATTACAACTAGGCATTTTCCCTTCAGAAATTTTCCCCTTGATCAGTAACACTGAAAATTTAACCCCGGGGATTCCTATCTATAAGACTCCAGGGACTCGTTCCCTTGATTTCATTACGGAGGTAATATTTTGAAAAGTGTGAATTAGACGAGTCATTATTGGGTAGGGCTTTTGTTTGCGTTGAATTATATTTTTGAAACTTATTTAATGCCATATTATTGTAGAAAAGTTCGTTTCTTTAGTATAGTCCACTACAAAATTTTTATGAACACCAAATAATGATTTGGGAACTTTATTTAAACATCACCTTGAGTGAGTTCTTGCATTACAATTTATAATCAGTATTCAATATCTGTTCTGTTTTTTTTTCAAAAGTATTCAATTTAAAAAAATAAGGTTGACGTGATTGATGAAAATTAAAATATTAGTATTCTTACAATATTATAAAACTTATTCTACTGTGTAAAGAATTGAATCGCTCAAATTTAATTTACTGCATCTCTAAAGGGCACCCACAATCTAAATGGAATTAAAAATGGTTTGGTACACGAGATAGTGGTCAATATATTTGTAATTTATGTATTTGCTATAATACAATTTTTAAAATAAATAAAAATGAATGTTTGATGTAGTGAGTGATACATCTTTTCTCACGAGTTTGTTTACATTTATGAGGATTCAGATGCATATGACTCACAAATATATTTTCTGTATTCTGGTTTTTTTATATAGTAAATTATTTTAAACTTCTGCTCAACTATTCAACGCCTGCCCTTGTCCTTAGTGTGCACCCAAAAAAAATTATGTTGTACGGTAAAAACAATTCGATATTAGCTTACAGATTTGGTTTACATTAGTTAAACCACTGTATCAAAACGTAAGGTACATATAATTCATATGCATAGACCAAATCTTACTATCAAAACACATGCCAAATGTTTATAGAATGAATTGATATGCTTGTTGTATGTATTGTAAGTCGAGATAAACAATTTCGAATTTCAAGAATTTTTATTTACACACTGTTAATTTAAGTATGTATAACCTTCAGTAAAGATAACCTGAATTTTCAATCAATTAGAAAGTAAATATTTATTTCAAACTGGCGTTAAAATAACGCATTAAATTTAAAGATATAATTAAGTAATCGGATTATAGAAGTAGAAAGTAATAATAGTTTTTTAAAGTATTTAAATAGGATTCTAATAAATTTTGGAGTATTAAAAATTTACTTCTCAAATAAATAATTCTCAAGCTATATTTTGGGAAGTGCGCTAATGCAATCCGTAGCCTTAATTAATTTTCATATTCTCAGCAACTACCAAGAGGATTTTAATTCACCCCAAGTGGTTGAAATACTTAATTACCTATGAATGCTATGTAAAATGGTGCGGTTTAACCGGCGTGAATTCATTATACAAAAGATATTTTTTATTATTTTGAAAACTTGTCAATTTTCCTCATTTTAACTTAACAAATATTAAATGCAAGTGAAAATAACTTGATAGTCTACAATAAAACATTTATTCATTTCACATAGTTTAAAAATGCTTTTGGCACTAAATTTCGTACACATCATTTTATGATTTGTTCAATTAAAGCATTTCAAATTTGCATGATAAAACGTATGCATTCCTAATTTACAATATATCCACTGTCACAAATGACCACCTTTTTATAAAACAATAATAATGAGGGTCATCGCTTAAATTAATGTTATACCTTATTTCTTCATAAACCTTACTGGGAGGTAATTATAGTGACTGAAAGTCACATCACGGATTTTAATATTATGTGATGATCATGTTTTCATGAATTTTCATTTTACATGCAGCAGTTTTTACAGTAACCAACTTGAGCGGCACAGTTTGGACACTACAAGGGAGACCAGTTACATATCCGGAGGGTTTTAGTATGGCAAGTACCGAATTCAGTTATAAAAAAAGATCTTATTGCACAAAATTTTCTTGTCTAAATGTCATTAAGTTTGTCTCACAATTATAATTTATTGTACGTCAAAAATACGTACCTATATATTTCTGTAATGAACCAAAATGACCCATATTCAGTTTTAGTTCCAAACAAAATGCGCTATCTACAGCCAAAATTATTATTAAAACATGTTCATCAAAGCATGTAAATAGAACCTTGTGCAGTTTTCAAAAAAACATGTGGATAGAATATTTTGCAATTTAAAAAAACAATATTTTGCACTTTTTAAAAACAAGTAAATAGAACAATTTGCTTATTTTAGAAACTGGTGATTAGCATTGTAAGCATGCATCTTATTTGCTGTACTTTTTGACATATGGAGCTCATTTTAATTCTAGCATAAATTGGAAATAGGTCATTTTGGTTCTTCACCGACAATATGGTGGTGTCTGTTATCGTAAGCCAGTAAAATTTTATTGAATTAATTAATCACTATAGTAAAGTTCACTCAAACTCACTTATAAAAAACTTAATTATTAAATAATTGCACTAAATGCGTTGTCAAGTTTTTACTTTGTAGACCACAATTTGCTATAGTAGTTAAATAACTAATAAATGTTTTAATGTAACAGTCACTGCAATGTTAAATTGGTTGAAAATACCCGTATTCTTGTTCTGAAATTCCAGGCCACTTGTTGAAAGTCTGGTAGTCCATCGCAAGTATTGCAATCCAACCGAAGCAAAGTACAGCCGAGCTTTTTTGGTTTTAGTGTCAGTTACGTTGTACGTACATAACAATACAAGGAGTAACAGGACCAGCTACTTTGAATGCATATATAAGTTTTTGAATCGGAGTATGCAACTTTAAGTAGTTCTCTTATGACTATTTCACCATGAACCTTTACCTCATCTTTATATTTATTTTACAGATACCAATTATATTAAATGGTGTAGTGAAATGTGTTTATAAAATAAGTGTAGCAACAAACTAAGGCAGATAGAACAGAAATGATACAGTTGTGGTTAAAATTAGTTATTAGTTGGATTTGACTTGTTAATCCGGGTAAAGCTTAAATAGTTATAAATAATAAGGTGTGAAGGTAACAACAAGGAACTAGTGCGTCTATATGTACCGCTTAAGGTATTCGTTTTCAAATTCTGCACACGCCGGCCGCTTGCCATTGTTGACTGGAATTTTTAATCCACTACATTCGTTTGACTTAAAAAATACTACTACAAGTAAATTTTAGTTAGGAAATGTAACTTTAATGTATTAGATTTATTTAAATGCAGGCTACAGGATACAGTAACTAGAATTCCGTTATAACGGTTTTTCGATGTTCAAAATTAATTAAAGAAGGTCTACTAGCGTTAATTTTGCAGCGGTTGAGCTGTCGTTGCAAAAAACTTTAATTGCAAAAAACTATTTTGTGTAGGACTTACAAAGGAAAAAATATAACAAATGGCAAAGTACTTGCTAGTCAATACTCCATACACCATACCACATTAAGCTTTCGATAATTTATAAGGGACTATGGAAGTGATTTATAATTTATGTCGTGGTTTGTTCTGTATCAAAATGTGATGTACATAAACTTAGTGGGTGAAAACAGAGTACTAAAATTTAATATTAACTTACTATACCCAAACTACTGTTAACATTTAAGGTAAGATTACATTACTGTACAAAAATGTTAAATAATCTCTACGACGCCTGGTGATTTTATGGTTCTTAATAGAAATACAATGAATGAAGATAAGGTGTTGGTGAGGCAACCAAATGTGATATCTGGCAAGGGGGAAGCTGCCGTTTGTTTGCATGCAAAATTTATCCTTCCCAGATATCACTCTCGGTTGCCTCTACTGTAGGTACGTCGAATATTTTACTTTACAAGTTAAAGTAAAAATCTACAGTCACCTCCACCCTCCCTTATAGCATAGCTATGAATGTTTTTAGAATATCATTGTGCTAATCATAGATATGTGTCTACCAGTATACACTATTCACTCACCTAAACAAATTTAAATTCAGATAATTCAATAGCCTCAAGGACCCTAAACAGTACAAATCACATTTTTCTAAACTTGCATAAATGTATTAATTTAATAATGAGTAGTCACTATTTTTGCCCGGTTTTATGGTATAGGTACCCCTAAAGCGTACTTCGCCGTTTGCATGTAGACCATCCTCCTCAACTGAAAATTTTTTAAAGCAAGTATGCATATCCCTAAAATAAATAAAAAGCATAATATAGAATACATAAAAACTCAGCAGTCTTTATGTTGCTATACTTTTATAAGTTCACAAAGGCGAGACCAACACTATTTTTAGGGAAAAACATGTCAGTTTGAGGTCAAAAATTTTTCAAGGAGAAAAAAATGTTTTAATGGAATTAAGTGCTAAATACATAAAAATGATACTAAATTAATTGATTCCAAATTGCCAGTAATGTATATAATCTTATTCATTGGAAATTGAATCCTTTTCTCTCGATATTTCCCAAGTATTAGATTAGGTAAAATTTAAAGAGTTATATTTAGACGAAATTTAATAATTATGATGATGATAAGCGTTGACTTTAATGAATGAGGACGCTTATTAGGAGCTGGGAATCGCTTACTGGGAATTGGTGATTCCTATAAAATCATTGAACATACTTAATAAAGGCATTATTAGTTATTCACATCTTCGTCCTACAAGTTCCACAGCTTACAGCTAAGCAAAATTATCGTTTTGAAATATTTTTTACTCGTCTTAATCTAAAGAAAAAACATCGCAACTTTGTAACTTTTTCATGTCCACGTGGCTGCTGAGCTGAAAGCTGCTTTTCAAAGGTAATAATTTCTAAATATTTTTCCAACTAATGTTCGACACTTTGAATTTGTAATTAAAATTTTAGAAAATTTTAATAATTCTATAGTAAATGTAAATTAATTAATTCATAGCATGTTAGCAGAAGCATTCTATAAATTTATATATTTAGATATTACAATATTTTAATGTATTCAATTTGCTAACAAAATCACGAAAAAGTAATAGTTTGTTTTTAGAATCCTACGATCCGCCTATAGTCGCGCGTTGCTTGATTTTAATTCATTCTTAGGATAATTAATAAATATTAAAAAATGGGTATTAAATTTACATAAGATTGAGCAGTACATATTTTCTTGAGCTATGGTACATATCATCTATGAAGAACCAAAATGATCCATTTCCAATTTTAACTAGAATTAAAATGAGCTATGTCAAAAACAAAGATACATGTTTACAATAATAATCACGAGTTTCTAAAATAAGCACATTGTTCTATTTAAATGTTTTTAAAAATCTGAAAATGTCCTATTTAAATGTTTTTTAAAGTGTAAAATGTTCTATTTAGATGTTTTTGAAAAGTGCAAAATATTCTATTGAAGTGTTTTTCAAAATTGCAAAATATTGTATTAAAATGTTTTTTAAAGTGTAAAATGTTCTATTTAGATGTTTTTGAAAAGTGCAAAATATTCTATTGAAGTGTTTTTTAAAATTGCAAAATATTGTATTAAAATGTTTTTTTAAAAGTGCAAAATATTGTATTAAAATGTTTTTTCAAAAGTGCAAAATATTTTATATACTTGCTTTTTTGAAAAATGCACAACGTTGTATTTATTTACATGGTTGCATGAGCACGTTTTTTTAATTTTTTCTGTAGATAGTGCATTTTGTTTGAAACTAAAAACGGATATGGGTCATTTTGATTCTTCACAGACGATATGTAAATATTTGTGCAGCTTACTCCCAAGCTGCATCCTACTTATACACATACTAGTTATAAGGAACTGATATCGCTTTTTTAGTTTTTCCTCAGTTATCAGTAAATGTTTGAGCTGTCAAAGTGGAAACAACTCTACAGATTATTAAAGCCCAGAGTCCCAGAATGTTGAACTTAAGTGCAATGAATACAAATCCAGAAGGTTATTACAGATTTATTACATGCATGATTTGCATTTTTTTTTTACTAACGAAATGTAACTTTCATCGGGTACAATTTAATTACAATTGAAACGGCACGCCAACTGTTATTGGAATTAAATAAAATATAGATTAACTATAAAGTATCTTATCAATATTCCATGAACTTCTAAACTGTCAATGTATATTAAACTTCGCATACACAGACGTTAATACAAATAAGCGCCAATGCGATAGTTTCATTCATTGATCATTGCATGCAAGTTTGAATGGTGAAATATTAAACTTCTTGCTAATTTTTTTTTCCCAATGTGTATGAACTTCAACTTATTGAGTGACATGCCATTTCTTCAAAAATTAACTTGACACTGACCTTTATTATTAATTGCATAAAACAGTCCGTAGCTGAGCCAAAAATCTGGTATAGTTAATCATCAAAACAATGGTAATAAAGCTAGAATACAATTTTAACATTGGCAACAGTCAACAGTAGAGAATAATAATAGGCGTTGTACGTAATAGTAAATAGTAAATAGTGAGATGCATATCGTCGGCGAAGAATTTAGTTTGACCATCTCCATTGTCAGCTAAAAGCAATTATGATCATCTCCATTTTTCATAAGTTACGGTTATTGTGATATGTTAATGATTAATTAACAGTTCAATAATTCTAAAATAAGTATGTTCAGGATCATCCATAAATAACGTCAACAAATATTTCCATTTAAGATCCATATAACCCTCCTATCATGAGCTTACATGTTGCGTAAAAGGCTATAATTAGCATAGGATACCATCAATATCCAAGTAGTCTGCTTGACCCTTCCCATGACGTCATTTATCAGTGACCCCTGAAAT
>JAQFZE010004967.1:0-10700 GCA_034695245.1 Dicyrtomina saundersi | reverse complement strand
ATTACTATTATTAGAAATGGGAAGCTGAGTCGATCTGTTCTGTATAATGTTATAACGTGTGAGTGGGTCATATAATTTTTTTAAGCATATAATAATTATTACTATTTATATATATTGTATCTAACAGAAAAAAAAATGAATGAAATTAAAGGCTCTGTGACCTTGTCCGGAACCGGAACCGAAACCGGATTAAAATCAATATATGATGTGTGCTGTAATAATTTTGAATCAAAGTAAAATATTGCTACTACCTAAATGATATACAGATTAAATGCTACTCGGTCTATAGACTTCTATAGAGATTGTTTAAACTTACTTATAAATGTTAACTACTCAATAAACTGTGATATATATAATTGATAATTATAATTAAAGGCATAACGGGAAAAAAAACTGCTAACATTTAGTGTGTTATATCTGTAAAAATCCAGATTATATATATTTTTTTTTATGGGTTTTCATACACGGAAATTATTATTTATTATGTACGGACTGTCTACCCTCTCTTCTACACACACCTGTCTAATAGTCTACACCATAACTATCTACTCGTTATTATATCTGTTGATCTTGACATTGATTATTTAACAATTCAAAAAAATCAAAAGCAAATCCAAATCCAATTTAATATTGGTATAGTTGTGATAGCTGTAAGTTTTGAGTAAAAACGCATGAGTAAATTTTTATCTCATCTCATGCCTTCCTTTTTTAAAGGATAATAAAATATTGTTAGGGTTTTTCTAATTCGGATTTGGACTCGGATTAATGCATAATATACAATTATTTACATATATACTGCTTCGACCAATGGTTCACAATTACAAAATTGAGTCACATTGAGCCATTACACAGGTATAATGTTATGGTATACGGATATATACGTACGTTCAATATTGTGTATCCCTCTCTCACAGAACAGTATTAAATGTAAATTGTAACTATAATTAATATTATACACTTTTGTTTTAAGAAACCGGGGGTTAATTAATCATAATCAAATCAAAATTACACAATTATATTTCTTAATGCTATTAATGTATCGGAGTATGGATATAATGTTATAGGTATTCTAAATGAATTAACAATTACAATTCATAATCTAAAGAACCAAATTAATGTAAGGTGAAGAATTTTTGATTTTACGGCTAAATTAGGTGCAGCTGGTACTTACTACTACATTACAATACTCAGGTTCAATTTTACAGAATTAGTTTTAAACAGTGGTGATCAAACTACATGGATGGGGGGAGCATATTACTGTATTAATATTTTATAGTATATAATGATATTACACAACAGTAAATATTTGTATTTCTAATCTAAAATATTGATTACAGTTCACACGCATCATCATCGGGTTGTAGCTATACTTACGTAACGTACATTTAATAATTCATATTGGTTTAACTTTTGAAGTTTTAGTTGTAATTTTTTGCTTCGTAATATTATATGTAGTTTAGACGTAGTAAGTAATAGTAACTGCCATATATATACGATACACGGTAATTTTTTGATAATTATTATGTTATGTAATTTCTTTCAGAGCGATGAAGCGAGAGACATTATGTTATAATATAGAATTAGATTTAGAAGCTATACATAGTATTATATAGATGTATAATTATTATTCAATAGTCATATTAATCATACAGTCTGCTAATAATGCAATGCTTTTTATATCTTACTGATAGGTTATCTAGGTTTTCCTTTTAAAATATTGATAATCATAATATAATATGTTGTAGTAGTAGTAGTAGTAGTAATAATAATAACTAGGTAATATTGTTATTACTATTATATATAATGTAATGCTATACTGCAAATAGTTGATGATGAGCTAAACATTAAGATTTGACATTCTCTAATCTTTTTGCCATATCATTTTTTTTTTGTCAGACAATTCATTTTTGACACACACAATGATTTCATTCACAAAATCAGGAGGAGTCAATTTTTTTTCTTCTTCTTTTTTTTGTGTGTGTTGAGACCCCATTGTGTGCCCAAGAATTGAGAAATGACAAAAATTTATTACAACTAAATATAATATATATATATAATATATATTTCTAATCGAACTTTACTTTTCTATATCATTACAATACAATTGCAGTTGCTGCTCTCCCTCTACCATTTGAAGGACAATTTCAAATGACTTAGATAGGCAACAAAACTTCTTATATTTTTTTTTGACTTCATTTAGTTTCAGTTACTTACTCTTTTTTTTTTACAACAGTACATTAAGCCTCAGTCTTGGTAACAAAATCTGTGCCTTTACGATTACAATTACAATATATATGCATATATATAGATATATAATTATATATTTATGTAGATATTATTTCTCTCCATAAATAAAACTCTATTCTCTTTTTTTTTATAACTGCGTATGTGTACACTTCAATTCAATATTATTCAATCTCAATCTCTTGTCTTTCCAAAAACTAGCTTTTCAGTTTTATACGTTCAAACTCTATATAGTTCTAAATAGTATATTTTCTTTATATATTTATATTGTATAATATAATTATGTATGTCACAAATCTTATTAACTAGATTTTTTCTTCTCTCAGTAATTTAAAATACTATATGAATAAATGCTATATATATGTATATATATTTATATCATTGTATATATAGAGTATCTTATCTACACGTCTACAACATATTCTACACACAAAACAATAATAATAATAATATACAACTAGAGTTTTTAGATATTTTCAATTAAGTTAAACGCAATAATAATAATAGTATATATGTAATAATATTAGTAGTAATAATAATAATTGCTATATAAAATTACTAAATCACTAATATCAATACTCATAAATTAGATATCTCAAATTTCTTTTTTAATCATAAACCATATTATTATATTGTGTATAATAATCTTAATATAACAAGAATATTACGAACGAGTTTATCATCGTGGAAGCAGCAACAATGATAACGATTTATATTAAATTCCTATTTTTATTTTCACGTACAATAATAGTTACAGAGATTAAACTATAACTACTATTGACATACACATATATATAATTGTATATATAATTATATATACTTATAGTAAAATGTCTCTAAAATGCATACAATATTAATACACTGCTGCTGCGACGGACGATAAACATTGTACATAATACACAGAATATCATACAACTCACGATAGTTTTTTCTTCTTCAATATATCATAGCTAAATAATTGTAGAGTTATACAGTAATTGTAATTATTTTCTTAATACTCAAAAATTCAAGAAACATGTTTCGATAATAAATTGAAATATGAGTATAATTACATAATTAAATGACATAGGTAAGTAAATGTCTTAGAAGTAACTTCAGGTTTAATGAAGGAGACATTTAATTCACATTTCTCCTACCTACCGTGTTTTTTTTTTGATTATTTAAACAGATAATATTGTTTACTATATAGTGTACGACTAAATTTTTTAGTATGAATTATGCTGCTGCTGCTCATTTATAATTATATGTATCATTATTAGGTATTTGTGTAGCCTAGTACAATTAACGGATACGGTAAACTTTTAAGTATTCAGGTTATATGTTATATTATGATCAAACATTTTATATAATAATCGCATAATAATAATTAATTATTATTACAGTAAATTTTTTCTTGGGTTTTTGCAGTATCCAGTAACTAGAATCTTTGTCAGATTTGGCTAAAATTATCGGTACTACTATTATAGAAATACAAATTACACTTTCGAAGCCACTGACCGCACACAAACTGCTAAGCAAATTGTTTCTTCCAAAAATGGTTAAAGTTAAACACTGACGTTGAATTTCATGGAGATCTAAATATAATAATAATTTACCTAGTATAATTTTGTTGACGGATACTCACACATTTAGTTTCATATATAAGTTTTGAGTTACAGTTTTGAAGCAATAACTATATTTTCTCATCCTTCGTTTTTTTATAGTCTAATAAATTTCAATTTGAAAGATACATCTTATTTTCCAAGTTAGGACAAAAATAGTAGACTTTGGAGTTTAGACAAAAACTATACATAATATATTCTTTAACTCTTTTTCTCTCCAAACATTTAAAAATTCTTCACTCTTTTCTTTCCTCAGGTATGGTAACACATTTTGTTAAGGTATGGGATTTATTTTCAAGTAAGAAAGTAGAAAATTTTTTCTCGTTTCCTTTCTGTATACGTTTTTCCTTTGCGGTTTTCCTCACTCTATCTCTCTCCCTCTGATACACTATTCATTTCAAAGTCGAAAGTCATATAATTTTGTCAATTTAGAAAATAATGGCATCGCTGCACTACAATACTAACTAATTCTTTCTTTACATAGGTACTTTAATAATACACAATACCATTTCGTTTGCTTTCTTCAGCATTAAAAAATTACAGCTCAATAGCTAATAGGAAAATTAACCCCTTATATTTTTTTTAAGTAGTGCATATAAATGTAGTCCAGCTATTTCTCTGTCTCTCTGTCAAATATTTATTCTTCAGTTCTTTTCTGATCAAAGTCCATAAATCTGTTCCAAAAATACGCACACTAATTTGCTAGAGCTAAATAGCTGATGCATTACAGTACAGAACGGAAGTAACTTTACTAGGAAGTTCACATAATTTGCATTGTGGTGAAGCGATTACATATGTTTTTTAGGAGGCAATTCATTATTTTTCGTTAACCATGTACATTCAATTGCAGTATATAATTAATATATTATGTAACTTCTCCAGATATATTATTGCTTCATCTAAGATAGAGACTTGCCGAAATCATTCTAAATTTAACTTTTTAAGCTTAAACTGTATCGCAAAAACTAAGGCAAATTACCACTATATTTTTTACCTAGATGTAGGTAGACTATTTAATATTAACTAACATCCCAAAAAATGCCTTAGAGGTACAATATTTAAGTAGAAGATTAGGGTTTGTTTCTAGGCTTTAACTCCAAAGATAACAGAATATTGCATATTACATATATAAGATAATGTGATGCTTAAATATATTTTCAATTATTGTGATGATGATCGTACGAATGACGAGGAGCTGATTGATAACTTTTTAAAATTTCGATAATTGTGGCCTGTAGCAAAGTCGAATGAGAAGCATGCTTTGAATTTGAGACTAGGTAGGTAGGTAAACGCGACTTGAGCTTGGATGAATGTTAACTCAAATATGAAGAAAAAAAATGAAATTTTAAATAGTTATACTTAAATACTATAATATGTCGCTACAGGAATCAAAAACAATAAAGACTTGGGGTATAATTTATGAAGGGATTTGGAGCTTTTCCGGATGATTGAATTTACTTGTGGGAACGGGAATGCTGGTTAAGACTAGTCTTGTCTCGGAACGTCTTCTCACATTTTTGACAGGAATAGGGCCTTTCTCCCGTGTGGGTTCCTGTGATTAAAAAAAATCGGGTTAATACATGTTTTAGCTCAAAAGCGATGCCGGTAACGGTCCAATACAATGCAAATAATGCCCATCTCACACATTTGTATTAAAGGAGCATTGCTTTTAAATATCGCCGTTAAAATGTTAATTACAAAATAAAAATTGTTGACTTACTCATATGCTTAACTAAATAGTCCCGGTAGCCAAACATCTTTCCGCACTCAAAACATTCTTGAGATTTGGGCATATGGACACCTTTACGGTGACGATTTAAAGTTGCCTGCTGCACGAAGTTCTTTCCACATTCGTCACAACTGTACGGCTTTTCTCCTGCAGAAACGAAGTTAAAATTAATTAAAGCTGCTCAAAACAACTGTATTTCTTAAATATTGGAAATACTGGTGCACAAATTCCAAACGGGTACAGAAAACACAAGGTACATAAGTTGCCACGTGCAAAATAAAATATGTACTTTCTTAGTTTTTCAAAACTTGCATAAAACGTACATACCCCAAATCATAACAACTTGCTAATTTAAATCTTGCGTAACAACTTGGTACCAACTTATCAAAAATGCCACGACAGGTATGCAAATACACTTGAGTCACAACATGTTCGACAAAATTATCTGAAGACTGATAATTTATTATTGTGTACACTAAATTTGTCTTCAAAGATTGTTGAAATTCAGTGGCGTAATAAAAAGATGTTAATATAGATTATGAAATCTCAACTCCGCAGAGTTTTGGAAATGAGATACACCCGAAAAAAAAGTAAAAAAATATATCAGAAAAATTAAATCTTACCAGTGTGGCTTCGCATGTGAATGTCAAGGGCTTGTTTCGTCATGAGAGAACGGCAGCATAGATCACAAGAAAATTTTTTCGTCTTGAGACTTGGCATGCTGGTCATTTTTCGTGCGTTCAGCTTGTCAATATCCTCCTTCGTCAGAAGATACTTGCCAGCATTTGGATCGCCTTTCCTGTTATATTAATTACGCTCTTAAGTTCTTAGCTCGAAATTACCAATTTTACACAAAATTTCTTCGGCTATAAAAATTTTTACTTACGATTTTTTCTTTTTTGGAGTGGTAGTGGGCGGCGGCGGTGGTGCATGAACCATATTGTTAGTAGTATTGGCATGATTCGGTTGTGGCTGGTTGTGCTGCTGCGGCGGCGGTGGTGGTGGCTGTTGTTGTTGTTGCTGCTGCTGTTGTTGCTGTTGTGGAACTTGAAGATTCGTAGGGGGGAAAATTGGTTTCGTTTCCGGCTGTGGCTGAGTCATTGGGTTTGCATTGGCATGGAAATCCTTATTAATTAAGTTCTGTGGAAGGACATTTGACGGTGGTGGTGATGGATGAAACTCCTTATGATTCTGCCTGTCCGTTGCGAAATTAGGAAAGACCCTTGGGCACTGTAAAATATTGAAGGACTGCAAAAAAAAAGTCATTAAATCATTACATCAAGTTTCGAACTAGTCCCAACCACGTATATAAGTCCTCCTCATTCACGGCGGAAGTATAATAATGTTGATTTACTGACCTGGGTAACCTGGGGAAAGTATGGCTGTCCATAGTGACTAGGATGACTATGAGCGATGGAAGGATGGAAACCAAATGAAGAATCCATTCTGATTTTTCTTGCTTGAGGGCAGCTTCACAATTCTTCACTTTTCTTTTAACCGCTTCAATACACCGGTTTTGTTTACGTCTATCAATATAAATCATACACACCGTTCAATTCCAAACTAAACAAATACAAAATATTTACTTTACTGGGTCATTATTAACTCCTAGTTATCCTGATAGTTACAATAACTATTTATATCTCAAGTACATACTAGTATAATAATAACAATAATAATAATAATAGGTGCTGACGACGGTGAAAAAATAAATATTCCAGAGTAAATAATCACACATAAAAATATCTATTGCGTGCACACAACACAACTCATAAAAAAAATATATATATATTGAGTATTGAGTACAAAACTCAATACACATGGACGACACACAATAATTGAAGTATAAAGTAATTACCCCTATTTTTAATATGCTTATGCTGATCACTATTATACTTCTTTATTATCCACAGTATATATATTCCAGTCTGATCAGTCTCTCTAGATGTCGGCTCAACCGGATTCAAGTCAAGTCAGTCTCAACGATTCCGTCTTCTCGTCAACTTCCTCAGAATTCAGATACACAGAAATCAATCCTCTCCTTGTCCTTCTCTCCTACACTACACAATATAATATTGTCCATTTAAATTCGAAGCCTACGAAAAAAAATTATATATATATATCACACAACCAACCCCAACATTTTTTTTTCACTCTCTATCACTCTCAATATCAACAAAACTCCGGGCTTCTTCTTCTTCTCAATTAAAAAAAACTCCACCAAACCAAACTGACACCGAAAATGCCGAAGAAGCCGAATTTTACAGATTAATTGAAGAAAGAGCACCAGGCAGGAGTAACAACTTGTTCTTGTTCTCCCATCCTACAATTTATTCCTGTCTCCTCTTCAACCAAATCCAACTGAAACTGAACCGCTTAAATTTAAATGTACTCATCCAACAAATCTAAGGCTGAATTAATCACACTACCAAACCAACTACACTCTCATCATAATATAGTGACTAAGGACTAGCAACTGCATGCGAGACTGTCTGTTGTCTGTGTAGGGAATTCCGATTGCCGATTCCGAGTCGGAGTCCAATAACATCCGATGAAAAAATTAATTGACCGACATTATTTTCCCCGAATTTTTGAACTCAAACCAAAAAAAATCTTTCCAAAACTTCCCAATACCCAAATGGATATTTCAAATTTCGGTTTTATTAGACTCTGACTCAAAGCCGGAGCCACACTGACTGAGCCACTAGGCGTCCACAAATAAAAAATTCTTGACAATACAAAATTACTCAAAAAATAAATAAATAAATAATACCTTCCTAAATAACACACACACACACACATATATATCTCTATATATAAAAAATAAAAATATTATAATCAAATATGCTCACTCAATTTTTCTAATTCCCGTCCCACCAACAAAAACTTATGGTGTACTTACTCAGTACTCAATATTGGTACAGGTAAATCGTATTTTTGTGTATTTCCACTAATCGTAATCGTATGGTATGTTATATGTGACTCCTTCTCTATATAATAATATAAATATGTTTCACGATGCTTTTTGAGTCTCTTCTCTAAACTAGCTTACCTTCACTACTTTTTCTCTCTCCTTTTCTCGGCTGGGCTCTTTGATGGAGTGGAGCGTACGTACGTATAGCTCTCCCGAGTATGTAACTAAGTATGCCGTACTCCTTTAATTTCGTCTGTCCGGGTATGTAGCTCCTATTGAAATGGACGCCGTCAAAAATTCTTCCGAGGCTTTATGTATAGCTCAAAATGATAGAAAACTCCAAGCAAGTGAGAGAGAGAGAGAAGTCTCGTCAAGTCACACACACACACACATACACAAAAAAAGTCTCCTTTTTGGCTCAGTCAGTGCAGTCAGCCAGCCATCGTTCAATTTCCTTTCGTCTGTATAATATAATATATATACGTGTGTAGGTTATATATCTCGTATAGAAAATAATATTATATATGATATATTTTACATATGATGCCGTCGAGCCGAGTAGTGAGTAGCCGAGGAAAAGGAGTAGTACGACTACTTTAAGAGCGAGGGAGATCTAACAATAAATATAATATATATATATATACTTATAGATACAACTATGTGTGTTTTTGAATCTCCTCGCCTCTATTATTCTGCCTGCACTGCCACCACCATCTCCACAACTCCACACTCTGTGTACTTACCCAAACTTTATTTTATTATGTACTATAACTTTGTTGAAGGTCCTTTTCGGCTTCGGCGTTGGATTCGTTTCGTTCGTGGCTGTGCTCTGAGCCTCTCCTTTTGCTTCAAAAGTATATAATAATTGGAAAGATGCAGTTTTTCATCTACCTATACAACGCTCGTCTACAGAGCATATACGCCCTTCTCAATCCCCCTATATACTCACACTATATAGTGGCTGATGAGGATGACGCTCTACACTCTTCCCTCGTCTGGCTGGCTGAGGTTCTCTCCTCTTTTCCCTATTCCGTCCTATGGTAAAATTCAGTTCTCGTGGATTGTGATGTTAACACAAGGTAGGTACTTACTTGTATTAGGTACTTCTCTCAGTTTTCAATTCGTTCGTATTATTTTCGTATATTTTCGTATGCTCGACGTTTTCTCGTTTGAGAGTTTTCTCGTTTTCTCAGCACACAACACGAGAGTCGAGTGCTACATTAACTACTACTACTACTTTTGCTACGTACTCCTCTCCCTTCCTCCATGTCTCGAAAGGCAAAGCAGGCAATGGCAGGCAGGATTTTCTATCCCTGCGCTCTATGTATTTCTTTTGGGTTATCCCGTATCGTCCAATCCTGTACGAAGTTGCAAGTTGTGCTAGGGAAATGAAATGCTCCTTGCTCATACTGCTGCTACTGCTGCCCCGGCCAGACGCCATATACAAAAATTCACATCCACGTATGGGTGCATCGAGTGCATTTCCAGTCTTACATACAAGTACAACGAGACTCGAATTCGAATCTCTATAACATCGTCTGCTATAGAGTATATACTACATATATCGCTTCTTGTACGAGACTCGAGTATAGTCGGTCTCGGTCTCGGTGGAAGAGAGTGTAGACCAAATGGTAATGGTTACTATTATTTATTTTGTTGTGCTGGTCTGGTCGCTGGCGCTGGTCTTGGTCTTCTCGACTCAACTCACTCACTCACTCGCTCACTCGCTCGCACGTCCCCTTCGTCATCAATTCAGCCCAGACTACATAGAACTATACGTAAGTTTTTGTATGTAGAATATATGGATAAAATTCACATCTTCTTTGAAAGAGCGGTATATATAGTCAAGCTAAAATATAATGGTTCTCGCCTGGTACTGGGACTCGGCATGGCAATGGCAATATGGCTTAACTATGGCTGCTGCTGCTGGTGCATGCATTTTCGTTCGATTCTACATTCTACATCTCTCTCTTCTCTTCTCAAACCAAACCAAATGATCATGCCCCCATCCCATCCACATCCACTATAATATTATACATGTATAAAATCCCACTCTTTTCCCGTCCACAACTATGACTATGTCTACCATGTAGTATTGTACAGGGAGTAGCTATATATATGTACTGTACGCTATATGCAGAGAGTGCAATGTGAGAGAATTGGAAGGAAGAATTGAGAATTTTATACCCTTTCGCCGGTCGTTCTCGAGTCA